>QFFB01000657.1:0-68623 GCA_003316465.1 Ramaria cf. rubripermanens
TCCGAGTCTCCGACCTCCGACCTCCGAGTCTCCGACCTCCGACCTCCGAAGTTCCGGGTAATGTCTGTGAACTTAACATGCAGGGGTGAACATATAGAGAGGGGCTAGACTGCAGAGGCCTTGCTGACATTAGCATGATGGAAGGACACTGGGAAGATTGATGTAATTTGCTGAACTTGAGATGTGGAAAACAACAGTCATGACAAACTAGAGAATTCTACGGGTGAAATAGAAGTACTTATAGTAAAAAGCAAATGCAGGGGGGGATGGATAGAGAGGGGCTAGAACACTATGGAGTTGTCACATGTGCTAGGACATGGAGTAAGGGTCAAACTACAACTTCATAGGGTAAGGTGGCTGATGGGATCTAAGAGTGAAACCCATTGGTTAGACCGGACTTGTCATGACTGCTATTTTCCACATCCTGAGTTCGGTGAATTCCGTTGACCTCCCTAGTGTTCTTCCATCACGCCAATATCAGCAAGGCCTCTGTGGTTGATCTCACTCCTATTCGCTGGTCACCAAACATGATCTTCGCCATTGTACCACAATACTTCACTCTTGTTTTGCATCATTCACAGTCCCTTTGTGGCATGCAGGGTCACCAAGGACGAGCAGAAGTCCAGTGTAACTGACGGGTTTCACTCCCAGACCCCATCCATTGCCATGCCCCATGAAGGTGGTTTGACCCTGACTCTGTGTTATAATCCATACTCTAACTCCATGGTATTCCCACCCCTCTCAATCTGTCCCCCCCCCCCCCGCATTTGCTCTTTACTATAAGTACTTTGATTCCACACATATAATTCCCTAGTTCAATTATCATATGTCTACCTCATTATTTGACTCTTCACTAGTAGGAAAAACCTTAGTGCAATGACTTACTCCCTCATCAGTAGTTGTGCCTAACGGTGAGCTCGAACCCTTGATCTTATTTACTACATCCCTTTAGGGGTGTCGCTGAGGCTACTATTCGCAGCACTTCACAGAAGTGTTCGGATTAGTGAAAGGAACACCTGAACTGGGGTGACCTTTCCTTGAGGACGTGTGTGATTCTTCATGTACTACTCTTGGGTTATTTGCTACAACTGTAGGCCCATGTTGGAATTACACTGATGTTATACCTTTACTCTGAAATTCAATCTTGACAGTATAATTGAACTAACACCTACAGTCTATGCATCTTTACTGACTTACTAACCATGGCTTGAACCCCGATCACATCAACTCATCATGCCACTTTGGCAACCACCCCATCCTAATCAAACATTCTCCAACACTGGAACCTTCTTACTTACTGTTTTGCCAGCCAACCCTGGCACTACTACCACTCCTCACTTTGCCAGTTATCTTTTGTCCTGCCTGGTTGCCACTTCAACCTGCATTTAATTGGCCAGCTATGTGAAGGTCACAGATGTTACCAGGAACTTTGGAGGTCAGAGACTCAGAGGTCGGACTTTGAAGGTATGCAAGGGGGGTAGGGACTTGGCTTCAACTTATGGGTTGCACCACCTACTATTGTTTGGTCCCTAATTTCAGAGGCTGGAGTATCGGAGGTAGTCTGGAGGTTTGGACTCAGAAGTATCACTAATAGTATCTAACTATGGGGATAGTGATGCGAGAAGACTGGAGGTGGTAATGAGGAAATAAGTCGATATTCAAACTAAAGAACTGGATACAAGATTGGAGGACTATTAATACCTCATAAACTAATTGTATCCTAAGAATGTATAATAAGAAGGATATAAGAGGCATATAACAAGCGGAGTTCAGAATAGGTTCGGAGGTTCGGATTAAGTGAGGTACAAGTATTCTACTCTGGGTTGTGAATAAGGATTATACTTTAAGAGGCAAACAACAAGAACTAAAACAGAACATAATAGTTACTTTGGGGTTCGGAGGTCTGAAGGTTCGGAGCCTTGCTGTTAGATCTCAGGGATATAACAAGCTATCCCAGTGGGATTACTATGCCCCTCAACTGCATCCAGGCACATCTTGCCACCTTGTTCACAACACATTTTCACTGTTATTCTCGAGGTCACATCCTCTCACACCTATTTTCTTGTGGTTTCACCCACAGATTTCTCCAATCCAGAGCTTGCATTCTCTGATGGATCTTCACAGCATTTTGTGCTGCTTTTCTGGGGGTTACACCCTCCTGCATTCATTCCTTGTGGTTTCAGACACAAGTACTTTCATCTAGAGCTTACATTCTCTGGTTGATTCTTGCATCACATTTTTTCACTGCTTTTATGGGGGTTACATCCTCTGGCATTCATCTCTTGTGGTTTCAGACACAACTACTTTCATCCAGAGCTTACATTCTCTGATTAGTTCTTGCAGCATATTTTTTCACTGTGTTTCTGGGAGTTACATCCTCCAGCATTCATTTCTTGTGGTTTCACCCACAAATTTCTCCAATCCAGAGCTTACCTTCTCTCATTTATCTTCGCAGCATGCTTGACTGCTTTTCTGGGAGTTACATCCCCCAGCGTTCATTTCTTGTGCTTTCACCCATGGATTCCTTCAATCCAGAGCTTACATCCTCGGATGGATCTTCACAGCATGTTCTGCTGCTTTTCTGGGGGTTACATCCTCTGGCATTCATTTCTTATGGTTTCAGACACAACTACTTTCATCCAGAGCTTACATTCTCTGATCGATTCTTGCAGAACATTTTTTCACTGCTTCTACTGAGATTCCATCCTTTGACATCTATTTTTGTGGTTTCATTGATGATTTTTCAATCCAGAGCTGATATGCCCTTGTTAAACTTTCACAGGGAATTTTCACTGTTGTTCTCGAAGTCACACCCTTCCACACCTATTTTTTGTAGTTTCCCCTATGGATTTCTCAATCCAGAGTTTACATTCTCTGGCTGATTTTTGCTGCTATTCTGAGGCATACCTCACTGGTTTTCCAAACCCATCTTTGCTGCTTTTTTTTTGAGGTTACATCCTCCAACACCATCTCTCCACCTGCTTATAATCACCCTTCATCCTCACTGTAAACCATGTCTGTCTCTTTGCAAATCAGTCCCTCCAACTAGCAATCATCTTTCTACCTCAATCCTTGTACTACTCCTGTGACCAACATCTCATCCTCATCGCACTCTGACCTCACTGGTGAAGATTCTAAACTCCTCTTCAGAAAATTAGAATCCTGCGACAATATTTTTTGCTGCCAGTGACAAAAATACACCCTTCAGCACCAATTATACTCAGTCCTCCCTGGATCATTGCCACGAAACCCATCATCAAATGGGGCAACCTAACTATTATTCATCCATTTGGCACTGCTCTCATGCTTACACACATTACAGTTGCCAGGGCCTGCATGTCGGGCAATTTGCCAACAATCTTCAATACTACCCCTGAACTCCACACTGCCTCGATGACTTCACCACCATCAGTTCCTGGTTCAAACATATCCCTGCAATTCTTGGGTTATGTCCCAAATGCCATGAATGGATTACTCACAAACATCCTAGTCCCTTACCTGGATTGGACTTCGCTTGAAACTTGCTCACCACCTATAGCACAAAATACTATGAATGGCCATGTTGAGTCCCTCAATACTTTTCAAACTCCTATTCCGCCCCTTTCTGTTTTCAAGCAGCCGAGCGACATGGAAGATGGAACTTGCTCACCACCTATAGCATGAAATATTGCGAATGGTCACGTCAAGTCTCTGAATACTTTTCAGCATCCTATTCCGCCCCTTTCTGTTTTCAAACAGATGAGTGACGTGGATGGTGGAACTCACTCACCGCCTATAGCACAAAATATTGTGAACGGCCACAGAAAGCCTCCAAATAACTCTCAGCCTCCTATTCTGCCCCTTTCTATTTTTGCACAGACGGGCGATGTGGAGAATGAATGTCTATACATGCTGGAGTATGATCCAAGCACACTTTCTGAGTCATCCCTTCTTCCATCAATCCTTGAATCCTCTACTTTGCTGCCTCAGATACCCAAGAAAATAGAAAACAAATCAATTCAGTCAGATAAGCATCAAATGGTACCTTGCAAACCCCTCACCATTTGCATCAGATATCACCATTGATGGAAAGTGCACTCCCATTGGCATCTTTGCCATCCATGGAGACGAACAGCAAAGTCTACAACAAAGAGCTCCTTGCTGTTGTTTTGGCATACAAAAAAATGGCAAAACTACCTCGCAGGAGCACCACATCATCAATGGTCCAAACACATGTCAGGGTTCAACCACATCTTTCGTCAACACACAAGGAGGCGTGGCACTAGACCTCATTCTTTGTCCCATTGAGGCGATGTGTACCCTAAAGGGGGGATGGTGCTTATGCATTAGTGAATCTATATGACTTCCAGTAGATGATCAAAGCTGGGCAACAGGCAACTGACCTGTTGTAATGTGTGGTTTGTTTTATACAATAAGAAAATATAATTCAAGCTCCAAGTGGAGCTGAATCAAACAAAGGTTTGTTTCTGAGAGAGAAATTCAAGTAAACTGCAGTATATGCTAGTTATCTTGACTACTATTTCAACTGAAAACTTCGGACAATTTGTGTGGGGTGAGTGTTATTGCTACTAGTATTTATAGCATAAAAACTAGCTATATAAGTAATCACAGTGGCTCGAGACGAATATTTTCAGTAACAGATTACCTAATCAAACAAAGACAAACGTTGCAAAGAGCGGAAGGAAGTCATATGGTATATACTTGGAAACAGGAGGTGAATGGTCAACATAGTTTGTATCCACTGTACATTTAGGGGAAACATATATGCAATTATTTAACTCACAATCACGATGTTCGTGCAGGGTGAGCTCGACTCGAGAGTATCTATAAATAGCATCTCGGCGTTTCGGATCTGTCACTGGATGCGGGGTAGTGCCTTGGGGCCATCTCTGATCATTGATGTCATTAGGGGTACAAATAGAGCGTCTGGTTGATCTATTGGTTAGATAGTGATGGATCGTTTGAGCATGGGGTCGGTAAATAGAATAGCATTCCGTAAGTGATATATCATCGATCTTCAGGTGGGATCGGAGATTATTGAGGTTTGATATTTTATTCATAACATGACCAACCCTATGTCCCTCACCCAGATCACTCATCACCAGGCAAGCAAAGATGTGCAGCCCCCTGCGAATCCCAAACCAGATACCTGGTCATCAAAATGTTGAAGGGTATTCGTGGACTAGGCCCATCCCAGACAGCTGTATTCACCAAAAAGTTGATGTGAGTATCGTGTCAGGTAGAATGACTATGTTGGTACTGCAGACACGACATCCTGGGAATCCATGGCCAAAAGAAACCCAATACACCCTGGAAACCCCCCAAACTTCCATAACTTATATCCACAAACACACAGTCCCATAGAAAACTCATCTTGTAGTTAGCACATTTCATTCTTGTCCTCATGGTCACAGAGACCCCACCATGCATGCAAGTTTCTTTTATAAATCACGTAGTTACACTCCTCTCCTTATTCGCAGTATTTGCACAGTATGGTACAATTACCCTGTTATTATTCGCACTACCTAGATTTCCTAGCACCAACGTGGCCAAGAAGAGTCTACTCCAATTTCTATTTTAGTTTTGTATATTTGCTACCCTCTCCTCACAAAACATCATCAAGCCATTGCAACATCTCCTCATGCAATGTCCCCAGATGCACCACCCAAATATGGATGTCCTGCATAACCCCAGCAGCCTCTGTAGCCATATCCCAGGCCATTCGCTTTCCCTCCTTGCTGGCCTTGCATTTGCCTGAGTAGCTCATATTGGTGACTCTCGAGCAGTGAACAAAGGAAAAGGGACACATACCAAGGACACATGAGGACGAGAGTGTAATTCCCCCCATGACCTTACTCCTGCTCACCTGCGACTTAGCCCTTGTTGCCTTTGCTGCTCTGCCTTGTCTGTGGCCTTTTTTGTGGCCTCAGCTCTTTTACCATCTATAAAGGATAGGAGTGTTAGTGAACCATGGTGTGCCGAAAGAAGAGTATCATGCTTACCCCTGACAGTTATGCACCCAACTTTGTCGTGTGGACACTGCATGCATGTTAGGTCAGGGAGCCCGTTGCACTCCTTCCCATACTTGTCACACAGGAAGCAGCGCAGGCGACTGTCCAGTAATTGACCCTGGGTTTCAGTAGTCAGCAAATGTGGAACTCTGAAAACAGTCATAACTCACATTGCAGAGAATCTTGTTCCCCAGCCTACTCACACCTGCTGGGTAACTATGACTTTTGGGGATGGTGATAAGGCGCTTGTCATGGTCATGGACCTGAGCATGGACATGGTGTGTTCACTGGCGTTTTTTTGGTTGCTCCCCCCCATCATCCGATGGTTCTTCAGGAGGCGCAGGACCTGCCTCCTGAGACAAGTCAATCATGGGGTTGGAGTCCCAAGCTGGAGTTGGTCATAATCAGGGACTTTTCAATGGTGATGTGGGCACAGAGATCCTTGCCTTCAACTGTCACACAACGCTGGACTCCCAAGGACAATCTTCGGGCTGTTTGCTAGGTCTTCGGAGAGAGGCCTTACTGTCACTTGTACCCACCTTGTGCTGACCACCCTCTGTCATGCCCTGCTCACCACTATCTACTGGGCTAGCTAGAAACAGACCACCCTCACCCAATACCTTCCTTGCCTCTACCCACGCACTCACAATCGTGACCTCCCCTTCTAATTCAGTAAGGGCAGGTGGATGAGAGAAGTCAGTGTTCAACCACTTCTCATTCCAGATTGCAGCAAGGAACAATGGCTAGTGGGATGAAGATGGGGTTAGCAAAAGCTTGCATCACATGGGTTATCACTCACCATAAACTCCCACACCTCCAAGCTCCACATCTCTACCTCCTCCAAAAGTGTTTCCATCAGTTCTGTTTTGGAACTGTTGAACTAAACTCTAAACTATGGTGTTAATCACAATTATAAAGTTCAATCAAAAGATTTGACTTTACAAGCACACACAAGCTTTGAAACTATTTTAACAGAGAACCCAATTAAGAAATTATACTCCAGTGAACAATTGTAACCAGTATTGCAACAGGAAGTGTAGCAATAGAGATTGAACTGAACACATGTAGATCTAGGTTTATGCAATGACTTAATAAGATCAAAGAATGTCAGGTGTTCAAGGGTCCAGATACTTTAAGGGAAAAGCTACTTAGAGTCTTAGGACTGCGGGTCAAGTGAACTAAAGATTACTATAATCCCCAAGACGTGAAAAGATAGATCAATGCTTGAACTCTTCCTCAGATCAAGTATCTCACTATCCTCTGTGCTTTTCTAGTTTTCCAACTCAACAAATGTAGGATATTAACTCACTTACCCTGAGTTAGGTTAATATCTGCAGGTGTTGATTGACCAAGAAACATCAATTACTCAAAAGGCTATTAACCCACTTAACTCAGAGTTGAGTTAATAATCTAATGTGTGAATTGATTAACTAATAACCAAGACTATTAGATCACTGCTCAGAGTGGTGTCTAATGTACAGGATTACTAATCAGTTACTCTTAGTAACTTCACTGTTCACAGCTTAGTTATTCAGAGCCTGCTGCAATTAAAATAGAGCACTCTTGTACTTCTCAGAGCCAATCAGAGAGCTGCAATCTTAGTGTAGTGTTAAGTTTGTGGACATTACCCGGAACTTCAGAGGTCGGAGACTTGGAGGTTGGACTTTGAAGGTATGTGAGGGGGGTAGGGACTTGGCTTCAACTTATGGGTTGCGCCACCTACTATCGTTCGGTCCCTAATTTTGGAGGCCAGAGTATCAGAGGTAGTCTGGAGGTTCAGACTCGGAGTTATCACTAATAGTATCTAACTATGGAGATAGTGATGTGAGAAGACTGAAGGTTGGTAATGAGGAAATAAGTCGATATTCAAACTAAAGAAACTGGATACAAGATTGGAGGACTATTAATACCTCATAAACTAATTGTATCCTAAGAATGTATAACAAGAAGGATATAAGAGGCATATAACAAGCGGAGTTCGGAATAGGTTCAGAGATTCAGATTGAGTGAGGTACAAGTATTCTACTTTGGGTTGTGAATAAGGATTATACTTTAAGAGGCAAACAACAAGAACTAAAACAGAACATAATAGTTACTTTGGAGTTCGGAGGTCTGAAGGTTTGGAACTTCAGTGTTAGATCTCAGGAATCTAACATGTAGCGCCGAGCCAATGTAGCCAGTACTTCAGTACAAGGCTGTGTTGAAGTTACACTTCAGGTTACTCAGTGTCTGAGTGATGGTTGGGTGAAAGATTATCTATTCCTCACTGCTGAACTGCAGGCTATTTATGCTACATCTATCTGGCTTATGTAACTACTTTAGAACCTTGTGGCACTGTGAAGAAAGGCAGAGAAGCTTAGAGAAGCTTCAAGAAAGATTTGAAAGGTTTTGGAAGGCTGTGGAAGGTGGTATTGCCTTTTTGGTTGGTGTCACAGCTTTGTGACAGCAATCCATGGTTAAGTATAAAAGTTTCCCACACTTAAGTGTGTCATGTGATTTTCATGTGACTTGCCTTATTTCAGCATAGTCATGTGATAATCAGGTGACCATCAACGTGGTCATGTGATCATCATGTGACTATCTTATTTCAGCATAGTCATGTGACAATCATGTGACTAGCAGGGTCATGTGATCATCATGTGATGGTGGGAAATCTTAGCTCAGCGACCAATGGATTGTTGTACCTTGTGGACCCAATGTGAACATAATAAAGAAATATTCATACAACCTTTTCTAAGGACATTTGAAACTATTTAACTACCTAGTAATTGTTCATAAATAGATAACTTATTTGTGGACAACCCCTAACAAGTTCTGGATGGGACTTCACCAACAAGGAGGGTTTTTCAATGAGGGAGTTGATGTTGGGAATGCTAGCAGACATATCGAGGGTATAAGGAACTACATGGTATCCCACCTAAAATTTATACTCGCTGGGCCAAGGTGCCCGGTCATCCACAGACCATCCACTGGAATAAATGGCAAGACTAACCGATCTCAGATCCATGCCCAGCTGGCCAAATAATATCTATTGTCATTGGACTCTGAAGCTAGGGGGGGAGTACTGTCACGACTGCTATTTTCCACATCCCGAGTTCAGTGAATTCTGTTGACCTCCCTAGCATTCTTCCATCACACCAATATCAGCAAGGCCTCCATAGTCAATCTCACTCCTATTCGCTGGTTGCCAAACATGATCTTCACCATTGTACCACAATACTTCACTCTCATTTCACATCATTCACAGTCCCTTTGCGGTGTGCAGGGTCACCAAGGACGAGCAGAAGTCCAGTGTAACTGATGGGTTTCACTCCCAGACCCTATCTGTTGCTGTGCCCCATGAAGGTGGTTTGACCCTGACTCTGTGTCATAATCCATACTCTAACTCCATGGTGTTCCCACCCCTCTCAATCTGTCCCCCCCTGCATTTGCTCTTTACTATAAGTACTTTGATTCCACACATATAATTCCCTAGTTCAATTATCATATGTCTACCTCATTATTTGACTCCTCACTAGTAGGAAAAACCTTAGTGCAATGACTTACTCCCTCATCAGCAGTCGTGCCTAATGGTGAGCTCGAACCCTTGATCTTATTTACTACGTCCCTTTAGGGGTGTTGCCAAGGCCACTATTCACAGCACTTCGCAGAAGTGTTCGGATCAGCAAAAGGAACACCTGAACTGGGGTGACCTTTCCTTGAGGACATGCGCGATCCTTCACATACTACTCTTGGGTTATTTGCTACGACTATAGGCCCATGTCAGAATTACACTGATGTTCTATCTTTACCCTAAAGTCCAATCTTGACAGGCAGGTCCAACAAGACTTTGGATATGAAGACCAACTCGGTTTTGACCTTGGAGTCAAAAAAATAATCAGCGACCTCAGAACCACACAACCTGAGGATTGTGGTGACCTCAGCCATGTATTTAGACTCAATGCTATTTCTGATTCCTTATCCAAAAACTCTCTTTATGTAGATTTGACTTCACCCCTAATCTCCATGGTCTCTTCATAGCATTAATTGACTGTGGTTCCTCCAATTGTTTTATTGAATCCAAATTTGTAGAGAAATACGCCTTGACTACTGATCCTGTTACCCCACTTCTGTTAAAACTATTCAATGGTAGCACTAACACTACTATTACCCAAGCTTTAGATCTCCCTATCCATTTCCCAACCGGCAAAGGACACTTGGTTACTTTCTATGTAACCTCACTTGACTCAAGTTGCTTGGTGGTACTTGGCCACATCTGGCTTGCCCACTACAATCCATTGATTGACTGGGCATTGGGCAGTATTACCTTCAAGACCTCCAAACCAACTTTGGTCCCAGCTACCTTGGTGACTTCAGCTTACTCCACTACACTTTGGATGACCACCTCGCCTCTGGCCTCCAAACCTCCTCTGCCACCTCCGAAGCTAGTAGCACCTCTCATTTCCTTAGTCAATGCTCCCACATTCTTATGCGCCAGCCGGCTAGAAGGATCTGAGGTATTCCAACTCGACCTTGCGTCACCCAAACTCCTTGCCTGAGCTTTGACCTCGGCCCAGGACAACCCCAAGCTACTGGAAGGTATATGCAAATATGTTCCTGAGGCTTACCATGAGTTTTCAGATGTGTTCAGCAAAGCCTGAGCTGATACACTAGCACTACACCATCCTTACAATCTCAAGATTAACCTTGAAGAAGGGATTGCTCCTCTGATCAGCCCTATTTACTCACTTTCGGCTTCCAAGCTTAAAGCACTGCGAGTTTATAGACAAGCATTTAAACATGGGGTTCATCCAACCTACTTGGTCTCTGCGTGGAGCTCCTGTGTTGTTCATCAAGAAAAAGGATGGGTCATTATGATTATGTGTTGACTTCCGAGGTCTTAACAAGATCTCTAAGAAAGATTGCTATCTGTCACCACTCATTGCTAACTTACTAGATGCTCCGAAGCAAGCTCACATATACACCAAAATTGACCTCAGGCATGTGTACCACCTTGTCCGAGTTGCAGAAGGAGATGAATGGAAAATGGCCTTCAGCACTTGTTATGGGTCCTTTGAATGGTTAGCCATGCCCTTTGAGATTACTGATGGACCCACTGCCTTTCAGAGGTTCATGAATGACATCTTCGCTAACATGCTCGATATATGTGTGGTGGTCTACTTGGATGACATACTCATCTACTACAACAACCCATCCTCACATGAGCTTCACATCAAAGAAGTACTTTGGCAACTTCGGAAACCTGGCCTATTTGCCTGAGAAGACAGGTGCAAGTTTCATCAACCTAGGGTTGAATTCCTTGGCTACATCCTCTCGCCTGAGGGTCTCACTATGGATGAAGCCAAGGTTAAAGTTATCCAAGATTGGCCTAAACCTCAGAAGGTCTGTGACATCCAGTCCTTCCTCAGATTCGCCAACTTCTACTGATGTTTCATTCACAACTACTCCACCATTACCGTACCCCTTATAAGGCTTACTTGCAAGGGTACCCTTTGGAACTTCAGCAAGGACTGCTGATGTTCCTTCAAGACATTAAAGAAGGCTTTCACTACTGCTCCTATATTGACCCATTGGATCCCTGATCAACCCTTGATAGTAGAGACAGATGCCTCTGACTATGCTCTCACCATGATACTCTCACTCCAAACCTCAGAAGGCGAGGTTCACCCAATCACCTTCCATTCCCAAACTTTCACTTCAACTGAGCTCAACTATGACATTCACAATAAGGAACTCATGGCCATCTTCGCAGCCTTCTAGCAGTGGCAACACTACTTGGAAGGCTTGGCCAACCCTGTTGATGTTATTACTGACCATAAGAACCTTGAATACTTTTTGACTACAAGTTATTAACATGCTGACAAGCTCACTGGTCCAAATACCTTGCTCAGTTCAACCTCACAATCCGTTTTTGACCCAGCTGTCTTGGTACCAAGCCTGACTCACTCACTAGATGTTGGAATGTCTACCTTAAAGAGGGGAATAGCAACTATGCCACCATTAACCCTCAAAATTTATGGCCAGTGTTTACTCAATACCAGCTGGCTTTGTCCCTTCAAGCTACTAATCTAACCCCTACTGTTTTGTAAGCAGCCACCTTACTCAATACTGAGAAGATCTGAACTAACATCCTCGCAACCCTCACTTCAGATGCAGTAGCCAAGTTACACCTTGGGTCAACCCCAGACCTGAGATGGACTACCAACTCCAAGGGCTTGCTCTTACTTGACAACTGAACTTACATTCCTGAGGCTTTAGACTTATGACTTTGCATACTGCAATACAAGCACGACCACCCACTCTTGGGTCACTTCAGGGTCAACAAAACCTTGGAACTGATTTGATGAGACTATGCTTGGCCAGGGATTAGAACCTTCATCAAGGAGTATTGCAAGATGTGCACCACTTGTATGCACAGCAAGCCTTAACTTCACAAGCCTTACAGCTTACTCAAACAATTACCCATGCCCATAAAAACCTTGGAATTCTATTTCCATGGACTTCATTGGGCAGCTCCCCACTTCATCCAGCTTCACTGCTATCCTAGTGATTGTTGATCATTTCACTAAGCAGGTCATATTCATCCCTACAACTGATACCATAACCTCACAAGAGCTCGCTCAACTTTTCATCCTCCATGTCTTCTCCAAGCACAGAGTTCCCAAGCATGTAACCTCAGACAGGGGTTCCAAGTTCATCTCACATTTCTGGCAATCCTTAGGCAAGGCCCTGGATATGAGGTTGCACTTCACCTTGGGTTATCATCCCAAGGGTGATGGTCAGGATGAGCATGCTAATCAAACATTAGAACAATACCTCCAAGTCTATTGCAACTATCAACAGGACAACTGGGCCTCACTCCTACCCCTTGCTGAGTTTGCATACAACAACACTCCTAGTGTGACCACTGGCATATTGTCCTTCTTTGCCAACAAGGGTTACCACCCAAACCTTGCAGTCCACCCTGAGCATGACCTCGCCTCGCCATGAGCCCAAGACTTCATAGTCAACCTAGATGAGCTGCATCAGGAACTTCGCCGAACCATAACTGAGGCTCAATAAGCTTACCAAGCCTCAGCCAATGTTAATCAACTACCTGCTCCTGAGTTCCCAATAGGATCATTCGCGTTTGTCAAAGCACAATACTTCAAGACTACTTGGCCAACTAAGAAGCTCACAAAGAAGTTCTTGGGTCCTTTCAAAATCATTGCCCAAGCTGGTACTCACTCCTTTACTTTGCAACTTCCAGACTACATGCGAGTGGTACACCCTGTATTCCAGGTATCTGTTAGATCCCTGAGATCTAACACCAAAGCTCCGAAACCTTCGGACCTCCAAACTCCGAAGTAACTATTATGTTCCATTTTAGTTCTTGTTGTTTACCTCTTAAAGTATAATTCTCATTCATGACCCAAAGTAGAATACTTGTACCTCTCTCGATCCGACCCTCTGATCCTATTCCAAACTCCGCTTGTTATACGCCTCTTATATCTTTCTTATTATACATTCTTAGGATACAATTAGCTTACGAGGTATTCATAGTCCTCCAAACTTGTATCCAGTTCTTTAGTTCGAATATCGACTTATTTCCCGTTACCAACCTCCAGTCTTCTCGCAACACTACCTCCATAGTTAGAGACTATTAGTAGTAACTCTGAGTCCGAACCTCCGGACTACCTCCGATACTCTGACCCCCAAAATTAGGGACTGAACGATAGTAGGTGGCACAACCCATAAGTTAAAGCCAAGTCCCTACCCCCCTCATACACTTTCGAAGTCTCTGACCTCCGAGTCTCCGACCTCCGAAGTTCTGGGTTACGTCCATGAACTTAACAGTATCTATGCTTGAGCCAGCCTCACCTAATACCATTCCAAACCAAGTCCAATCCACACCTCCTCTGGTAATTATCGACGGCAAACCCGAGTTCAAGGTCTCTAAGATCCTCAACTCAAAAATTGATAACCATAGGAAAAGCTGCAAGTTGTTATACCTGGTACACTGGACTGGCTACAAAGGTACTGACAAAGAAACCTCATGGATCCTTGCTTCCTAGCTTGACCACGTGGTGGAACTAGTACTTGACTTCCATAAGGCCTACCTGTTAAGGTGTGTACTAACAGGTGGTACTGAGATACTTGGCTGAAGGCCGAGTGGGGATGGGTTGGAGGGACTTGGCTTCAACTTATTGGTGTTGCACCCATGTGGCTGTCTGTCCCTGTATTTCAGGTCAGGGCGGCCCGAGGGCCATTCACAAAGTAGAGTGTAGGCTTAGGGGAAATACTTTGTTGATATCAGAACTATGTAGCATACATGTGGGGAGTGAACTTATATATGAAGTGAGATGCGGGGATCAGGAAGAGGGTGTCCGAGAAGTAATGTGATACGGGCAGGGTAGCAAGTACTAATAATAAAGAGACATAGAAATAATGGAACATAACAAGGGGATGTGACTGAGTGTGACCGAAGTACACCAAGGCCTGAGGCCTGAGGTACGTGGTCTGAAGTCCCAAGGTATGCCAAGATCTGAGGTGAACAGGATCTAACACTACCCAGCTAAACCCAGACCTTTGGCTAACTTATAATTTTCTTATCTCTATGACCCAAGGTAGTTTACTTGTCTCAAAAAAAAAATCAATGAAACCAAGAAAACCATCTCATTACAAGTCCTTTTTCTATTTACTACTCCATTGTTACCACTCCTCATCATTATCAAAGTTTTCCGCTATCCTTAGTAACTCCTGGTAATTTATCTCACTCCTTATCCTCAGAAACTCCTCATCCACTATCCTCCTCAACCTGTTGCTCTCCTTTACCTCTTCTGTCAACCTATTCAACTCATGCCCCAAGCCCTTCACTGCCTCTATTAGCTCCCTCCTTTCCTCCTTCCTTTCCACTTTCCTTTCCACTTTGCCTTTCCTTATATTTTCTGTTTAGCTCAACTCCTTTGCCTGAGGTTCCACCACCTTGGCCTCTTTGGCCGAGTTCCCTCCCCTCGCCTCCATCCTCCATGTCCACTCCTCCTACTTGCCTGTTACCCAGTCCTCCTTGCTGTCTACAATGACCCTCTTTGACTTCACTTTCTTCCATGGCCAAACTCCCACTTCCTCGCTATCCTTGCTTCACTCCTCACTCTGCTTCCACTTCTCCTTGCATGAAACCTCTGCATCATCCTTACCCAAACTATGAGCCTTCTCCTTGCCCTTGCCCTCGGTCTTGCCTCAGTGATGGCACTGGGCTATTGAACACATGACTGAATGTGTCTTGCACCAGACACAAGCCCCAGGTCAATGTCTCTGTGGTTGGAGACAATGTACCAGAGGCAAGAGTCCCCGCATTTCTTACAGGTGGCACACCTGCACTCAGCTGTGCATCCTACATCCCATTCCATGACCACATCCTTGGCTTGGCTTGCACTCTGAAAAGCAATAAAGCCTGCCCTGGCATGTGGATGGTACACCATCTGCAGCCAGGTATACTACCCGAGCCATCATCAAGGTCCCCCAAGCTCAAAGTGAAGTCCAAACTCAAGTTTTTACTGATGAGCCCCTTGACCCAAGGCTTGCGCGCATCAATTCCCAAGGTGTCACACATGTTCACCCCAGGCTGAACCTCAGCCAATGTTGGTGCAACCTGCATGGGCATGGTTGCCTGCGTATCATCCTTGTCATTGTCAATGGTGGCAGGCTTATGATGAGTGGCATGGAGTAAAGATGGGGAGATGCAGACACTGGACATTATCTATTTTTGGGGGTGGGATGATATGACTACTATGCTGGGTCCATTAGCCCATTCACCAAACTTTTAACTAACCTCAGTCACAAGCTGACTCATCAAAGGCGAATTCAAAAAACTTCAGACCAAACTAACCTGACTCCCGAAAGGCTAACTCTAACCTTGGAGCTGACATTGAATACCTATAAGAGGCTAACTCAACTACTCTATTGCGGCCTTGAAGGGTCTTGGCCTTAAGGGGGGAATACTGTTATGATCTGTTTCCTTGCAGATCTCCAGTAACCACATTTGGTAACTAACCCCGCCCCAAACACCTAACCCCGAGCCTGAGCTTATCTGAGCCCTACCTGAAGTAGTCCAAGCCCAAGCCCGACCCCCATTCACTATACTCCACTTCCCCAACCTCATTCACTATACTCTGCTTCCCCAACCCCATTCACTATACTCTGCTTCCCCAACCCCATTCACTATACTCTGCCTCCCCAACCCCATTCACTATACTCTGCTTCCTGACCCCATTCACTATACTCTGCTTCCCCAACCCCATTCCCTACCCTTCCCTGAGCTTTGTTCTGATTCCCTTAGTTAGTTTATGTCTGACCCTGTTTCCTTGTTATCTGTATATAAGTCTCATATGTATGTACCTCACTCTTCAGTTGGAAATCAACTTAGATACCCTTTGAATCCTTTATTAGTTCTCACTCCATTCTCTCTTAGTCCTCCCACTCCTCTTGTCCAACCTCACTCTGAAATTAAGAGCACATGTGATAGTAGATGGTGCAGCATATAAGCTGAAGCCAAGCCCTTACTTCTCACCCTCGGCTGAGCTCAGAACAAGCTCACTCCGAGGTCCCACATGTAGACCCTGCTCTTAACAGGTTCCACATGTGTGAAATGCCTCTGGGCACACATATGCCATGTGGCTCCAACCCTGACATTTGAGGCATTGAGTAGGTTCCTTTTTGCATTTCTCAGCATATACTTGCTTCTGATGAATTATTAAGCCATTGGTCAATACCTTATTGGAAACTTCTGGCCCTGTGAAGGTGGCCAGGATGTGTCTGCATGTCTAGTTAGGGGATCTGTGGTGGACTGGCATTCACCAGCAGGCATGGTCAATGGAGCCACATGGAAGGCTATTGGCATTTTCTATGGTACACAGCTCTGTCTCCCTTTCTGGGCTGAAATGGAGTGGGATGAATTGGATGAAAAGGGGGTAGAGCTGGCTTTTGTTGTAAAGAATGTTGGAAAGTACTTTTGAGGACAGTTTTTTTGATTTTATCTCATTTTATCAAAAGGACTTTTTAGTTAGCAACATCTCTTCCATTTATCTTTACTCTTTACACACATCATTCATCTAGACAATCCATTTGACCACTCTTCATGAACTTTTCCTTTCTTTTCTTCTTTTCTTTGCCATCCATCAATCCAAGATGCATATAATGCATATTTCCAAGCTGATGAATCTATTGCCAGATACAAGTTGAGACACAAAGCAATGTATAATCTTTCAATTTTCTTTTATCTTACTGATCAGATCTTAATTTTCACTGTTAAATCTGTGTGTACAGTGGACTTAACCTGCATTTTAGACTTAGGTAGAGCCAGGGGCTCAGGAATCATGTGTTATTTCAACTTTACTCCTATACTCCTATTCATTGTTACAGTATATATTTTCGAAGTATGTAGTCAAAGATACATGACCTTCTTCTATCATCTTTTGTACATTAGACTTGTTAAGTTCACGGACATTACCTGGAACTTCAGAGGTCGGAGACTTGGAGATCAGATTTCGAAGTGATATGAGGGGGTAGGGACTTGGCTTCAACTTATGGGTTGCACCACCTACTATCGTTTGGTCCCTAATTTCAGAGATCAGTGTATTGGAGGTAGCCTGGGGGTTTGGGCTTGGAGTTATCACTAATAGTATCTGACTACAGAGATAGTGATGTGAGAAGACTGGAGGTGGTAACAAGGAAATAAGTCAATATTCAAAATAAAGAACTAGATACAAGATTGGAGGACTACTAATATCTCGTAAACTAATTGTATCCTAAGAACGTAGAACAAGAAGGATATAAGAGGTGTATAACAAGCGGAGTTTGGAATAGGTTTGGAGGTTCGGATCGGGTGAGATACAAGTATTCTACTTTGGGTCATGAATAAGGATTATACTTCAAGAGGCAAACAACAAGAACTAAAACGGAACATAATAGTTACTTCAGAGTTTGGGGGTCTGAAGGTTCAGAGCCTTGGTGTTAGATCTTAGGAATCTAACAAGACTTCACTTTTGAGCCCTTTGAGCTTATTTTGTCACTTCAAGTTCCCTACTTTGAGCTTACAAGTTTGGAATACATGAAGCCTATCTACTATTCCATTCCTTCCCCTATCATTAGAATGTTTTCAACCCTCGACCTTGCTTTACTCTTACAGCTTTCACCCTAGTGTCCAGTGTGAAGGCTGCTGTGAATGTGATATGGTTTGGGGCATTGTTGAGCCACTTTGCCACATCTTCAGAGTTGATCTCCAGCAGGATTACCCCATTGTTGAGCCACCTGGCACTGACTGTGGTGTAGCTTGCTAATTTGTCCAGTTGTCCTATTACTTTGTTAGCTGTTTTCGCCAGACCTACATTGGATACCCCTTCATATAGTTGGCCCTGGGGATGTCTACATCTATCAGCACCTGGCATAGCTTGATACCCTCCCTGGCTTGGACCTGCATGTTGAGGATGGTTGAGTGCTGGGTAAGTCCTGGGACACATGGCTTTGCCAGCTAGGCTTGGGTGGTGGATTTGAGAATCACATCTCTGTAAGTGTTTGTCATCTTAGAGAAATGGGTGATTGAACTGGCCACTGCTATTGAGGCTTACTTGAGTTCTGAGACTGCTGCTGCTGTGACTTCTTTAACTTGCTGAGAGAGGGTAACTGCTGCTTCAGCTGTGGCAGTTTCTTTGTCAAGTAGTGTGGCCACCTCTTTCAGTTTGGCTGTGAAGGTGTCATTCTGTGCTACAAGCTGGGTCTCAACTATCACAGCAATCTTGTTACCATTCATGTCTATGTCCAGGTTCTCTAAGATGAGTGCAATTGATATTATTGTGTTGATTGCTTGCAGGAGGACATTCTTGTATTGTGTCACCTGGAGGAGCATGTTGAAATGGTATTGAGTGACCACAACTCACCTGGCATGGTCAGCACATTTTTTTTGAGGTAGAGCTTACCTCCTTCCACATTGAGCATAGCCTGACTGAGGAGTGCCAAGATCTGATTGTGAGTAAGGCAGTTGGGAGTGGCCATGTTGCCCCTTGTTGCTGGCCATATACCCATGGCCCTCTTCTTGGTTTCTGGCTTGGTCTGCCTGACATGTGCTGTTGATCCATGGTACTGGATTTGGCTGTTCTTGTCCAGCTTCATCTGTGCCAGAGCATGTGCTATCACCATCCTGGAGATAGGGGAAATTCATCCCTTTTCCCCATTGGTTGATGCATCATTTGACATGGGAGCTTGGGTTTTGGGTAATAGTGTCTATGGTAGGAGGATGGTACTTTGCAATGTATCTATATGTGTAAATATGGTGGATATAAGATAAAAACTGTTTGTGCCCTTTCAATGGTGATGGTCAGAGCCAAAAGTTTTTCAGCTTGAGCCATGACCAGCATAATAGATGATGATTGGATCTTTAGGTTGAATATTCTCATTCTTTGATAGATGAGTTTCCCATAGATGGAGTATGTTTGTTCAATTATGGTCTATGTTCTTTGGATTAGCACTGCCATCAATGAGTGCAAAGATATTATCCTTTAAAACATGAAGATTGTTTACAAGGTAGGTTTTGATCCTTTGGAGTCCATGGGTGGAATAGTGAGGTGATAGGGCTGATGCTAATTCCCTATGCAAATGATGACACCCCACATGCACTTGCCTATTCTTGTAGGTAGATTGAAAGCTTAGTATTTATAAGCATGACAATAGATGCAAGGTGTGACTATCACATACCTGTTCTTGGGGGGGGATCCAGCTGGATGTCTGAACTCAACTGTTTACTGAATTAAGATAAGGTATATTGAGCAATTTTGTTCTTTTTCAACCTTTCTGTATGGAGCTGCAGGAGAGCATCCTGTTGTTGTGTATGTGTTGGGTCAGGTGTATCCTCTCTGGAAATGATAACATCAAAATGATGATAAAAATTGGTATAGTTATGAATTTCCATATTGTCAAAAAGACAACCAACCTCCAGCCCAACTTTCTCCAGAACCTGAATCTAGTTATCAGTGAGATGTAGTTCACAGATGTCCTTGTACATATCATCAAGAGTAAATATAGGAACATTGGAAGGGCAGCTCTGAATGACATTGTTTATGCTTTTTGTACAATGATATTTTTCCAGTTTGACCAGAAGTCCATTCCTTCATGGTCCTGGATATATGAGATCATCTGCCAGAGATGACCTATGACCATGTACCTTGTGGGGCTCTTTGGCAGAGTCAGCATTAGAGTCAGGGTAGTAATCAGTGCATTGATCCCAAAGCATGTTAAGGTATTTGGACTGTTCTTCCCATGTCAGTGTTTTGTCAGAATTAAGGAGGTGGATTGCTAAATAGACAGGTTTTAGTTCCATACAGCTATATATGACTTTGTCAAATGGAACTGCATCTATGTGGAAATTGCAAATCCCCCATCCCAAACATTGCATAGGAGTTGTTTCTTTTGGCCTAGGAGGTATTCTTACTAGTCCCCTTCAATATTTTTCTCTTCTAACTGCTTGTTGAATCCTTTCAGTTGGATCACATTTCCATGTGTATCTGGGTCCTCCACAAATTTCATGTTAGATGGTAATACTACATTACACCAGTTTGGCCAACCCAAATTGGTGTCCAGGGGATGAGTCACTTGAGTACCATTAGCCATGAGTCGTAAAGGCAACTCTCAAGCCTAAGAAAATGTATCACATAGCTAGTAGAGGGGAAATCTGAAGTGTGACAATCACCACTGCATACAAGATAAGGAGAGTCTTACCTAGTAGAGGGGAAATCCAAAGAGAAAATGTTAAGGATCCCCAACTACTAGTAGATGATTATATACTACATGCTACTGCAGGGTTGTTATGCATAGACCAACTCTGGCAGAGCCTCACTCCATGGAGTAATGAAGTCAGGTGTAGGAAAATGAAAGTGCAGACTGTCAACTGCTCAATGGTCTGCTCTAGGGGTTTTGAAAATAGCACAAAGTGTGGACCATTGACTGCTGTTGACAATCCACTTTGGGGCTTTTTCAGAGAGAGGAGGATGTTAAGCTGTCAATGGAGCATGGTGGGTGCACACAGACTCCAAGGATATATTGCAGATCATTGGTCAGGGATGGCAGATCACTAAATGAGGTTCCCCAGACATGAGTAATGTGATCACTGAAAAACAGTCCTTACTAGCTAGATGTTTGTGATGGTGATGTATAATTTCAGTACAATCAATGTCAATTGTGATCCCTGCCAAGTCATGAATGTTGAGTTTTTGAGAGGAGTGGGATGTGGTAAGAGGAAGCAGTACTGACATGGTATCATGGAGGTTACAAATGAATGAGTGAATACATGTAAACTAGTAAATAATGGTAGTACAGTGTGGAATGAAAAATTAGTCCATGGAGGTCATATATTAGTACCAAACATTACTCCAGAGAGTTGTCTCATTATATAATATATATTGGCAAAAACAGAATCCTGTGCAAATATAGAATATTAAGCCTCCACCATCACACTAGGTTGTCCAGTTCAGGGCTGGGAAGGCTTGGGGCAGCAAGTGCTTGACCTGGGGAACTATCCATGGTGTCAGGCAGGAGGATATATGTCTTGGAGTCTGCACTACAGTGAGCTATAGTGCAAGTGGTGATATGTAAGAACAAAGTAGTTAGTGATGGTAAGTTGTTCTTACTTCGGATGTTCAAAGTAATGTGAATGGCTGAGTGTAAGTAATCTATAAATACTTACATGGCCCTTAAGGCTGTGTGCATAATAACATATGGCTATGGATCATCTGTATCCTAGTGGGTCCTAACACATGTGGACCTACTTTATAGTTAGTCCATGGGAACTGCACAGCAGTTCCCACAATACCTTTACACAAACTGTCACCACTTATTTGCTACAATCCCATCCTTGGTTCACTTCAGTTGAGTGCTGTGATAAGTGTAAGGTAACTTACACCTTTTTGAAGTTCCACTGATTATTCACGGCATGGATAATTGTCTGGGAGCAATGAACTATACAGTTCACAGAAAGAACACAGTGATTGAGCTTGCTGTGCAGACATGGTATCAGTTGAATACCTCCCTCTATACCATGATGAAATCATGACAGAGTGCCATGCAAGCCAAAAGCTCACACAACACAATGGGTGAACAGTTGGATTCAAACCTGACTGGTGCCACAGTGAGCTCAACACACAGTGAGCTCAAAGACGGCAAGGTCATGCATTGTGACCTCATTGGTGACCTACCCCTACAGGATGGTGTCCTTGATCTAGAGAACCATGCATCCCCTATCATGTGAGACAACAAGTTGCACCATGACCCAACATTGCAGATGCCTGTTAAGTTCATGGATGTTACCTGGAACTTCAGAGGTTGGAGACTCAGAGGTTGGACTTTGAAGTAATACAAGGGGGGTAGGGACTTGGCTTCAACTTATGGGTTGCACCACCTACTATCATTTGGTCCCTAATTTCAGAGATCGGAGTATCAGAGGTTGTCTGGAGGTTTGGACTTGGAGGTATCACTAATAGTATCTAACTACAGTGTTACGTTCACGGACATTACCTGGAACTTTGGAGGTCGGAGACTCAGAGGTCAGACTTCAAAGTAATGCAAAGGGGGTAGGGACTTGGCTTCAACTTATGGGTTGCACCACCTACTACCGTTCGGTCCCTAATCTTGGAGATTGGAGTATTGGAGGTAGCCCAGAGGTTCGGACATGGGGTTATCACTAATAGTATCTAACTACGGAGATAGTGATGTGAGAAGACTGGAGGTTGGTAACAGAAAAATAAGTTGATATTTGAACTAAATAAGCGGATACAAGATTGGAGGACTATTAATACCTCGTAACCTAATTGTATCCTAAGAATATATAACAAGAAAGACATAAACGTAGAACAAGAAGGATATAAGAGTCGAATAATAATCGGAGTTCGGAATAGGGTCGGAGGCTCAGATCAAAGGAAGTACAAGTATTCTACTTTGGGTTGTGAATGAGGATTATACTTTAAGAGGCAAACAACAAGAACTAAAACAGAATATAATAGTTACTTTGGGGTTTGGAGGTCTGAAGGTTCAGAATCTTGGTGTTAGATCTCAGGGATCTCACAGTATCCCTCCTTTAGGGGCTAAGCCCACAAGGCCCACAGAGATAATCATGGGAGCATAAAATCAGAGATTCAGAAATCAGTATAAGAATCAAGGGGGTCTAGAAGAGCTTAGCAAAAGTTCCCTTAAGCCAAAACAACGCCACACACACCAACCCTAACCCATGTCTGACACTCCCACACCATTGTCTGACCTCGCCTGTAGGGTGGCAGAGCTCCAAAAGGAGCTGGAGTGAGCCCAGGCTGAAAAGGCCAGGGTAGCAGAGGAGGAGGCCAAGAAGAGGGCTAAAGAGGAGGAGCAGAAGAAGGCTAAGGTGGAGAAGGAGCAGAGGGCCGAGGAGGCTTGGAAGAAGGTGGAGGAGGAGTGAGTAGCTGTAGATGCAGAAAAGAGGTGGCTCAAGGCAGAGGAACATAAAAGGCAAGTGGCCTTTAACGAGGCCCTTTGGAAGAGGCAAGCAGAGGAAGAGAAGAGGAGGCAGGTGCTGTGGGAAGAGGAGTGTCAGAGGTCCGAGGAAGGTGCGGGACCTGCGGAGGTTCCAGAGGTTGGTCCTAGTGCCCTGAGAACCAGAGCCTCAAAGGTCCGTGTGCCGGCCCTGAATAAGGGGAAGGCAGCAGACCTTCAGGTTTGCAATAGCTGCTGGAAGAGGGCAGTCAAGTGTGAGTGGGAGGATGGGGGTAAAGGTGAGTGACCAGTGACTATCTTGTACACTGACTAACCCTCCTGTAGGAACATCATGTTGCATGTGTCAGGACTGAAAGGTCTGATGCATAATGGTAATGAAGCCCATGACTCCATGGAAATGCGGATGGATGGAGAATGACAGCAGTGATCAACTTTGAAGAAAACAAGGGTCAAGGTCATAGTCCCTGGGTTGGCAAAGTCTGGAGGAACTCTGAGAATGTTGGAGTTCAAGAAGGGACTCCTAGAGTCCCCGGCTTACATCAGTGATGAGGTCCGAGGCCTCCAGAAAGTGGAGGAGAGAAATGGATGGAGACTAGAAGGGCTTTATGGGGCCATCATGGACCTCATGTGGAAAGACTTAGACTTGGATGCTGACGCAGAGTCGGAGTTGGAGTCAGAGGACTGGGAAAAGGAGTTGAGGGATTTGGAGGACAAGGTTCTCTGGGATAAGAGGGGTTCGGGGTCCGGAGCATTGGATGACACAGAGTCTTTGGTAGACATGGAGTTTCAGATAGGGAGGAGGAAACCTTGCAGTAAATAGTTGACCATAATATTGACTTGTCTTCTTGGAACTGTGTGAGCCCTAAGAATCAGCAAGTGGTAAAGGTCTGGGCTTAAGAGGATACACATGGTAGAAGTCTAAAGTAACTTCCGAAGCATGTCCAAGCTCAGAGGCTGGGAGCCATGAAGTTTCTTCATCTGTGCCTTCATATCCAGCCCACTTGACCAAGTATAGCAACTTGCACTTGCGTCATTTGTCTATCCTAGAGTCCAAAATCTCAGAGATCTTGTACTTGGGTTCTCCGTCGATGATGATTGGAGGGTCCAGTGTCAGAGAATGGTTCGGGAACTTGTTTGGAGCTGTGGCTTCAAGCATTGAGACATGGAACACAGGGTGGATGGATCACATACTGTCCAGAAGCCAGAGTGTAAAGGATATGGATCCAACTTGAGCTATGATCTCGAAGGGGCCTAAGAACTTCTCTGAAAGCTTCTTTAATGGTCTCATAGTTCAGATGTGGTTGGACTGGATGAAGACCTTGTCACCTACTTGGAAGTTCAGAGGTGGGGTTTGGTGTCAGTCTGCAGAGGTGGAGTACTGTTTCTGTGCTTCAGAGATGGTCATTTGAAGGTGTTGGTGTAGCTCATCAAGATCCACAGTGAAGTCTCTTGCTTTGGTGGAAGTGAGGTCTCACTCCAGGTGGACAGAGATGTTCAGGTGATAACCCTTGTTGGCGAAGAAAGGTGATATGCCAGTGGTAGCATTTGGGGAGTTGTTGTACACAAATTCTGTGATCAGAAGGAGATCAGACCAGTTGTCTTGCTGGTAATTGCAGTAGATTTAGAGGTACTGTTTGAGGGATTGATTCATACATTCAGTCTGTCCATCACCTTCAGGGTGGTATCCTGATGTGAAGTGGAGCTTCATGTTGAGAGCCTTTCCAAGTGATCAGAAGAAGGAGGACATGAACTCCAAGCCTTGGTTGGAGGTCACATGCAAAAGAACTCCATGCTTGGAGAAGATGTGGAGGATGAATAGCTTAGCTAGAATCGGAACAGTGATTGTATCAAAGGTCAGAATGAAGATTGACTGTTTGGATAGTCAGTCAACGATAACGAGGATGGTGTCATATCTGGAGGAAGGAGGAAGCTTCTCAATGAAATCCATGGAGATAGAGTTCCAAGGTCGTTCCAGAATGAGGAGTTGCTTTAACAAGCCATATGGACGGTGTCTCTGTGACTTTGAGCACATACATGTAGGACTTAACATAGGACTTAATAGAAGTTCAGAGTTTGGGCCAGACATAGTCTTGTCAGACCAGCTCCAAGGTTCAGTTTTGTCCAAAGTGTCCAGAGATTGGATGATCGTGCTTATACTGTAGTACTCATAGTCGGAGATCATTGCTGTCTGGTACATAGATCCAGTTGTCTAGTAGGAGATGTCCTTTGGCGCTGAGGGTCCATCATCCTATCAGGTTACTTAGGTGGTCTGCTAAGGTTGGATTGGAGTTGACAGAGGTTCAGATATTGGAGTGGAGTTGGTTGATATCCATAGTGATGGCTGCATGGAGTACAGGGGCGCAGAGTGATGTAGCTTGGAGTGATGAGGTGAGTTGTTTGGAGGTGAATACCGGTCGGAGGTTGTGCAGATTGATGGCTGTGTAATTGCTTTCCCCCTCTTTAAGGTAGACATCCCATCATCTAGTTAAAGCGTCGGGTTTGGTTCCAAGACATCTGGGGTGGAAGTGTATAACCATGTTGAATTGAGACAGGTATTTGGACCATCGGACTTGTCATCATGTGAGGAGCTTCATCATTGAAAAGTATTCCAGGTTCTTGTGATCAGTTACAATGTCAATTGGATTTGGAGATCCTTCGAGGTAGTGTCACCAGACTTTAAACGCTTCGAAGATTGCCATTAGTTCCTTATCATGGACATTGTAGTTTCATTCTGCAGAGGAAAAGGTTCAAGAGTGGAATGCAATTGGATGTACTTCGTTGTCATCCAGAGACATTATTGAGAGGATGGCAGCAAGAGCGTAGTTGGAGGCATTGGTTTCGAGGATAAGAGGAGCTTCAGGTATCTAATGCTGAAGGATCGGAGCAGTGGTGAAAGCCTTCTTGAGTGCATTGAATGATTCTCGGCATTCTTCGGAGAAGACCCACAGAGCACCTTTCTGGGTGAGATGTGTCAGCAGAACTACTAGGTTGGAATAGTTGAAAATGAAACACCTATAGAAGTTGGCAAATCCAAGGAAGGACTGGATGTCCTTGACCTTTCTTGATTCAGGCCAATCTTGGATAACTTGCACCTTTGCGGTGTCCATCATGAGTCCATTCAGAGACATAATGTACCTGAGGTATTCAACGGTGTCCACATGAAAAAGGCACTTGTCAGCTCAGGCATACAGGTTATGTTGTCGGAGCCTTCGGAGTACTTCTTGGATATGCTTCTGGTGCTGCTCTGGGTTATCAGAATATATGAGGATGTCATCCAGGTATACTAGAACGCATACATCTAACATATCAGCAAAGATGTCATTCATAAAACATTAGAAAGCAGCAGGTCTGTTGGTAAGTCCAAAAGGCATAACATGCCATTCAAATAATCCGTATTGAGTTTGGAATGCAGTTTTCCATTCATCACCCTCATGGATTCGGATGAGGTGGTAGGCATGTCAGAGGTCAATCTTAGTATAGATACAGGTGTTGTGTGGTGTATCTAGAAGATCAGAGATGCAGGGTAAGGGGTATTGGTCCTTCTTGGTGATACAGTTGAGGCCTCGGAAGTTGATGCATAGGT
Source organism: Ramaria cf. rubripermanens (assembly GCA_003316465.1). Taxonomy (NCBI): domain Eukaryota; kingdom Fungi; phylum Basidiomycota; class Agaricomycetes; order Gomphales; family Gomphaceae; genus Ramaria; species Ramaria cf. rubripermanens. Next base: position 27,082 of record QFFB01000657.1, read on the forward strand.
GGAGTGATCCATCCTTTTTCTTGGTGAAGACCACCAGAGCACCACATGGGGACCAAGTGGGGCAGATGAAATCCCAGGTTAAGTGTTCTTCCAGGAATTCTCAGAGGGTCTCGAGTTCTTTCTGGGAGAGGGAATAGATCAGACTGAATGGTGGGGTCATTCCTTCTTCCAGTTCAATCTTTAGATCATAAGGCCGATGGGATGCAAGCTTGTCGGCCTTAGCCTCGCTGAAGACATCCATGTATTCATGGTACTCTTCTGGGATGTTGCTCATGTCAACCAGAGTTTCGTCCAGGTCAAGCTTATCTGGTCTAGAGACAAGGAGCTGAAAGGTTTGTGTGTCTTCCATTCTGGATATGCGGGCAATTGCTGCAGTGCTGATCATAGCAATCTTTGGAGCAATTAGTGGGGTTGGAGTTTCAGATGAGATTGGAGCTGGAGCTACTATCTCTGTAGGTACCAAAGATTCAGTCTATAATAGAGCACAGAACGAGATACTGCCCAAAGCCCAGTCAATCAATGGATTGAAGCAGGTGAGCCAGTTGTGTCCTAGTACTATGTTAGATCCCTGAGATCTAACACTGAGACTCCAAACCTTCAGACCTCTGAACCCTAAAGTAACTATTATATTCTGTTTTAGTTCTTGTTGTTTGCCTCTTAAAGTATAATCCTCATTCACAACCCAAAGTAGAATACTTATACCTCACTCGATCCGAACCTCCAACCCTATTCCAAACTCTGATTATTATTCGACTCTTATATCCTTCTTGTTCTATGTTTATGTCTTTCTTGTTATACATTCTGAGGATACAATTAGGTTACAAGGTATTAATAGTCCTCCAATCTTGTATCCGCTTCTTTAGTTTTAATATTGACTTATTTCCTCATTACCAGCCTCCAGCCTTCTCACATCACTATCTCCATAGTTAGATACTACTAGTGATACTTCCGAGTTCAATCCTCCAAGTAATCTCTGAACCTCCAATCTCTGAAATTAGGGACCGAATGATAGTAGGTGGTGCAACCCATAAGTTGAAGCCAAGTCCCTATCCCCCTAGTATTGCTTTGAAGTCCAACCTCCAAGTCTCTGACCTCCAAAGTTCCAGTAACGTCCGCAAACTTAACACCAATCAATGTTGTCACAGACCACAAGAACCTGGAATACTTTGCCACCACTAAACTCCTCACTCGCCAACAAGTCCGATGGTCCAAATACCTCTCACAGTTCAACATGGTGATCTGTTTCTGTCCCAGGTGGCTCAGAACAAAACCCGACTCACTTACTCGACAATGGGATGTCTACCCAAAAGAGGGGAGTAGTGACTATGCCAGTGCTAATCCTCACAACTTCTGCCCCATGTTCACTAATGAACAGCTGGCATAGTGAACAGCTGGCATCATCCCTCCAAGCAACAGCATTCCACATTCCTCTACTCTATGCCTTGATCATCATGGACACCAAATGGCTCAATTCCAACATCTGTTCCACACTTCCTTCCAACCCCCTTTCCACCAAGCACCTTGACGACCCCTCCAGTCCTAGATGGTCTCTCAACTCCAATAACCTACTCCACTACAAAACCCAGATTTATGTTCCAGACGTCAACGACCTCTGACTCTGTGTCCTCCAGCAGTCCCATGATCATCCACTCTCAGGACACCTTGGTCAAAACAAAACCTCTCAACCTAGTACGATGTAACTACATGTTAGATCCCTGAGATCTAACACTGAGGCTCCGAACCTTCAGACCTCCAAACTCCAAAGCAACTATTATGTTTCGTTTTAGTTCTTGTTGTTTGCCTCTTAAAGTATAATCCTCATTCACAACCCAAAGCAGAATATTTGTACCTCACTCAATCCGAACCTCCAAACCTATTCTGAACTCCGCTTGTTATACGCCTCTTATATCCTTCTTATTCTACATTCTTAGGACACAATTATGATACAAGGTATTAATAGCCCTCTAATCTTGTATCCAGTTCTTTAGTTCAAATATCGACTTATTTCCTCGTTACCACCTCCAGTCTTCTTGCATCACTATCTCCATAGTTAGATACTATTAGTAATAACTCCGAGTCTGAACCTCTGGGCTACCTCCGATACACCGATCTCTGAAATTAGGGATCGAACAATAGTAGGTGGCACAACCCATAAGTTGAAGCCAAGTCCCTACCCCCCCCCCCCTAACCTTCGAAGTCTGACCTCCGAGTCTCCAACCTCTGAAGTTCCGGGTAACGTCCATGAACTTAACACTACACTTGGCCCCTCCTCCATGCTATGGTCCAGGACTACTGCAAGTTTTGCACTACATGTATGTGTTCCAAGCCACAGCACCACAAACCCTACGGTCTTCTCAAGCAACTTCCAATCCCAGAACAACTGTGGAACTCAATATCAATGGACTTCATCAAAAAGCTTCCTAAATCTTCCAGCTATGACACTATCCTCGTCATTGTAGACTGACTCACCAAACAATCCATTTTCATTCTGACTCATGACACCATCACTTCCACTCAGCTTGCATAATTCTTCATGATCCACGTCTTCTCCAAGCATGATATTCCATCCCATGTCACTTCTGATCGCAGCTCAGAATTCATCTCATCCTTCTTCCACACCTTGGGCAAGGCCCTGGACATGGAGCTGCATTTTACTTCTGGCTATCACCCAGAAGGAGACAGCCAGATGGAATGTACTAATCAAACACTCAAGCAGTACCTCTGCGTCTACTGCAACTATCAGCATAGCAATTGGTCTGACCTCCTTCTGCTAGCAGAGTTCACATACAACAACACCCCCAGTGCCACTACCAGCATCTCTCCATTCTACACCAACAAGGGCTACCATCCAAACCTCACAGTGCACCCCAAACAGGACCTCACATCTGCTTGTGCACATGAATTCATTGTGGACCTCAACGAGCTCCACCAACACCTCCATGAAAACATTGCCATGGCCCAGAAACACTATCAGTCTTCCACCAACCGGAAACATCTTCCACAACTGGAATTCAATATCAGTGATAAAGCCTTTGTCAAGGGAGAGAATTTCCGCACCACTCAACCTTCAAGAAACTTTCTGAGAAAATACCTCGGACCTTATGAGATCATCGCTAAGGCCAGCAGTTGTTCATTCACACTAAAACTACCTGACAGTATGTGTGCAGTACACCTAGTCTTCCACATATCAATGCTCAAGCCTGCAACTCCAAACAACATTCCGCATCATGAACAACCCCTGCCTCCACCATTTTAATATCTATGTATTTTTTATATTTTTTGATAAAAGGAAAAAATAGCTCAAGGATTTTTTTGATTCCTCCGCGAGTGTGATGCCGAATATGGCACGCGCGTCAATTAACCAAAAGTGACGTAGTGCGGGGGTCGGAGATGGTATATGATGATACTCCAGAAATTCGGCTCAGGGGTTCTTTCAGCATCAAGATGGATCGTCAGTCAAATGAAAGAAGAGAGGTTCGATGTGTGGTGATGAATTGAGAGAGTAGATAGGTAACCTAGTGTAGTTGGTTTATATATTGTAGAATTTTGTTGAAGGAGATAGTAGGAAATTTCTGAAAGGCAAGTCTGAATGCCCTGAGCTTTTCTAAGTGTATCAAGAAGGATATAATTCTGGCTGAAGAATAACATACAGGAATGTTATGATATTTATATGAGAAGGTGTATGGGTGATTTTGGGAATGCTAATAATAGGGACGGAGGTCTGGAAAATTAGTAACTAAGGGGATGAAAAGATAGTACTATCTGTGGAGCAAATAGTGTTGGATTTTGTTTTTGGATAGTGAAAAAAATCTGAAAAATAATCAGTCATCAGGGGGAAGAAAATAGTGAATGGGGGAATTGGAAGTATAATTTTAGATGACAAGTAAAAAAAGATAATAGAAAAAAATGCCTGTCTCTTTGACATAATAATGTGAAAGCCGCTCCTTCTTCTCTTATCCCATATGCGATCCAATTATTGGAGATGTTTGATGTGTCCCTCGATATTAAATCCTGTGTTATCGTTATTCTCGTACGACCCTCTATAGTTGCAACATCCCTTTCCGTTCTATTTTTATTATTCCGACGGTTCAGGCACCTGCTCGCCATGTAACCGGGCCGATCGATTTATTGGTGACGCATGTGCGGGGTAATCACGTGCATTACCCATCTACCCATACTCGTGATGTCATAGCGGGTCTACGACTCGTGTGAGTGGACTGAGTGTTGTCTCATGGTTTCCTCTTTGAATATAACAGATAAGACCCCTTTTGAACATTATTCCTATTTTTTTTTATGACTGAGAGAAAGAAAGAAAAGAGAAAAGAAAAGAAAGAAAAAAAAAGGGTAACAAAAGGATAAAAGAAAAAATGACATCACAATGTTTATTACAGCATTTTTTTATCACAACACACCAGTAGTCATCAATGGAGATCTGGAATACGAAATTGCAGAAGTCCTTAACTCAAAACTCAACCACTGCTACCACTGTCAGCTGCAATACCTCATCAAGTGGGCTGGCTATGAGGGTACTGATGAAGAAACCTCCTGAATCTCTGCAACCAAACTCAACAACACTTCCAAGCTCATATCCGACTTCCACCAGGCGTACCCCAATAACCCTGGCCCCATTTTTGTTTAAATACTCCATTCTTCTATTTTTGTCATTTCCGTTCCGCACTCACTTCCATATTTTCTTCCATAGACATGTTGGTTAGCCCCTATAGTATACTTGTGTACATGCAGGCATGATGATTGGCAGACACACCCTATGATGGCCTATTAGGACATGTCAACTTGCGTACACCGGTCATGCTTGCTCCACTACACACTGAGGGCTCACCTCCCTTGATTGTCTTGTGTCCTTCATTAGTACAAGTCCCTTTCCATGTTTTATTCTGTTCCATTCACACTTCCATGTTTTTCCAATTTGTTTCAAAACTTTGAATTTTGATTAACTAGGTTACTTTCTGTCCTACTCTTCCATGTTCCCATTACCTCCATCTCCATTTCCACTTCCATTTCCATCCCCTCTGTCCCCATGTCCACCCACCGCCCAACATCCACCCACCGCCCAACATCCACCCACCGCCCAACGTTCACCCACCGCCCAACGTCCACCCACCGCCCAACGTCCACCCATCGCCCCAATCTCCCATAGGAGGCCCCTTATGTCCATGAGGACATCTGGAGCCACCCCCCTCATTCCTGTCCCACTGGTTCCCTGTTCCAGCCCTCCCATTCCCACTCCCACCATTCCCACTCCTGCTTCTGCTCGCCTCAGCCTCAGAAGGCATGTCCCACAGATATCAGTAAACCCCCATCTGGGGTACCTCTTTCACATGGACCACGTTCTTCCCGGTTGCCTTAGCCCATGCTACTTTCTTTCCACCTGGCATGCGTCGCCCAACCCCACCTACAGTGCATTGCCTTTTCAGGCCTCTGCACCGAGAGCAAGCACTCTCCCACCCTTCTCCATCCCAGATGCAAGCGACCTGTCTTCTATCACAGGTATCGCAATTTGTCTCCATCCCAGATGCAAGCGACCTGTCTTCTCTCACAGGTATCGCAATTTGGCACCCTCCTAACCAACCCCTCCGCTTCCGACAACTCTTCCATCGTGACCCTTTTCCACTTCCAGCTACCAGTCACCTCTCACTCTTTCACCTCCTCTGTGTTCTCCCATTCCTCTCTTTGCAGCCCACATTTCCTTTGCACCAGCTTCTGCAAAGCCTCCTGGCACGCGTGCCGTGCCACCGCCCAAGTCTCATCCAACGCTACTCAGTTCCACTGAACCACAGTCATATCATCCACAACAATAGGCGACTGCAAAGGCAGCCATAAATTCACATACACCACCTGTCGAAGTTTCTCCACCTCTGACAGGGTAAGGGTATGCACCGAATCGGCATCCCCACCTATTTCTTGACCCATCATGGGTACATCTGGTTCCATTTGCAAGGTTTCCTGCGCACGTTCCGCCTCTGCGCATTCCACTTCCACCTGTTCTGCCTGCTCACGTTCCTCACGCTCATGCTGTTCACACTCTCGTTGCACACCTTCTGAATGTGTTCCACCTGTTCCACATGCTCACATGCCTCAGACTCTTCACACTCACACGTCTCAGCCTCTTTGCGTTCCTGTCATTCACAAACTGCCTTCTCTTCTTGCTCCCATGCTGCCAATAACTTGTGGAGTTCATTGATGGAAAGGTTTCTGGTGTCCATGTTGTTTTTACATGGTTGGAGTCAGCAATAAGAGTAAGAGTTTCCCTCTGCTTCAAACTCCGCCCCCACCTGTTCCAAGTTCCATATCATGTGACCAGCACATGGTCTTGCGGGGCTTGACCTTAAAGGGGAGATACTGTTACATCCATACATTCCACACTCCCATTCCACCTTCTGCGCTATCATTTCCATTACTACCCTACCGTTACTCAGCCCTCCAATCCTCATGGCCCCTCTGTCAGCAAGGGTACCTTGTTCCTCATGGAATGTCTGTGTCCCCATACCAACAGATGATGGGTACCTATTTTAGATACCAAGCTTACGTTCCCCCCTGCCCTATGATCCCCAACTCCGTTTGTGATCTGTATTGAATACCCCTTCTGCTCCGACTTGGAACTCATTACTGTTACCTCTTTACATGTACCCCTAGTATATAAACTCCTGTATTTATACTAAGTAACCTCAGTTCAAATATCAACCACATTTCCCATGTTAACCTTCCATAGTGTTCTTAGTACACTTCCACCATTACTTCCACACTTCCGCACTTCCGCACTTCCACACATACCGTGGAACTGTGTTACCTTGCTTGACCCCTGCTTGACCCCTCCACTCTGAAGCCTTGGGACCCTGTGATTGTTCAAGAGGCACAGCACATAAGCTGAAGCTGAAGTCCCTTCCGATCCACCTTCCATTCTCTCAGTCTTACAGTTGTACATGTCCATAACAAATACTTCTAGCATAGGTCGTGGACATAGTGGGTTAGTGCAATGTGGAATTTGGAGTCAGAAATACTGTTAAGACCGGGGTCTATGCGTGGGACCTTGGAGCAAGCTAGTTCCAAGCTTGGACTGAGGGTGATAAGTAAGGGCTCGGCTTCAGCTTATGTGCTGCACCATCCACTATCACATGTGCCCTTGATTTTAGAGCAAGGTTAGACAAGAGGAGCAGAAGGACTAAGAGAGAACAGAGCAAGAAACTAGTAAAGGGTTCAAAGGGTATCTAAGTTGATTTCTGACTGAAGAGCAAGGTACATACAGAACAAGACTTATATATGGACAACAGGGAAACAGGGTCAGACAAAAACTGACTAAGGGAATCATAATGAAGCTTGGGGACGGATAAGAAATGGGGTTTGGGGGAGTGGAATATGAGGAACAGGAGTTGGGCTCAGGCTCTAACTACTTCAGGAAGGGCTCGGATAAGGTCAGGCTTGGGGTATGGGCTCGGGGTGGGGTTAGTTGCCAAATATGGTCATTGGAGATCCACAAGGTACCAGATTGTAACAGGACATGACGGTGGAGAGGGATTGGGATCTCATGATTGGAATGAAATGAGGGATAAGAAAAGAGCAGGGTAGACATAAGGTAAGGGTATACAGTAATACATCTTTATATACAATGTTAGTTGTTTCAGTGCCCTCCTCAAGCAATCCTTTACCCTTCTCTAATTTGTTCTCCTTGAGACACCTATATAAAACTGCCCATGTATATGCCTGGACCTTCAAGATCCAAATGTTGCAGACCTCTAATTATAACAATCTGAACCCCCACACCATTCGCTTGTGTCCACTCCTGGTAGTGTGGCACATTTATGTTGATCTGGTAGCTACTATACCACTGCTTAGGTAAGGGAATTCACACCCTTTTCTCTTCAGATTCCCTTCACCTAGGTATGCCTTATATCCTTGTATTGCTAGCTACTGCTTATACAGTCACTTCAGATTCCCTTCACCTAGTCTCCTGGAGATCTTGTGGGTAGTAGTTGGGTTGAAGTCCCCTCTACAGGCTCAGGTAGGTCAGCAGTAAGCAGTACCCCTCTGCCTACCTGCCAGCAGGCATTCCTAGGTTGCAGTGAGGTAGCCCTTACAACCCACCCTCCTCTGACACCCTTTTAGGTAGGATATAAATAAAATGGCTGTGTGAGAGTGAAAAAAGAAAATATATATGATAGGGTATATGGGGACACAGTACTGATCTGGGACACAGTGTGGCTGGAATATGGTACTGACCTGAGTATGGTACTGATCCGAGACTCATACTATTATATTTGTGAACATATTGCATACCTAATTGAGTGCAACTCGGTGCATTGTCACATGAGTATCATTATCACGCAAGGAAAGCACTCAGTCGTCAAAATGTCAAGCTCAGAGCACAAAGGATAACAAGAAAAAAAATAGTGGTAACACATGAAAAATAGTACCAACACAGTATGGGTTAGATGACTTGCGAAGGCGACAAGCCTAGATACCCACTGATAAATTGTGCTGTATCCAGTAATTTTACCGTGGTTTATCCATAACACTGTGACAGGAACTACCATACCTCCAAGGCACGCATAAGCAACGAGAGGTACCATCCAGTCAGTCCCCAAATCTCCAGGACTATTTCCCGTTCGCCACCGATGTCATCGACCTCAGTCTCCTCGATCTGGCGTTCCGTTTCATTCACCTTGTCCGAAACGTCAACGGCCCAGCATGGCCGTAGATCCCGAAACGTATGAGGCCGCAAACGCGAGGGGCTTAGGAGCTCACTAAAGGGTAAATGAAAGACATCTGCCACTTCGATTTGGGACCGAGTGAGAGATGCGAGACTGAGAGATGGGAGAGGGCTTGAAGCAGCTATGGCTTCCGAGGTCAGCGCCCCAAGCGGAGAGATACATCCCTGCACGAGCAGAGTCAACTATCAACCACACAGTTTGTATTGTGATGCGTACAACGAAGGGTCGAACTCTTAACCCGCTTAGGGATTTCTCTTGTGGACCCACTTCTCCAATGATTTCGATTTGCTCCGGGAGAATTCCAAGCTCCTCCCATGTTTCTCGCAGAGCCGTGGCTGCAAGGGATTCATCGGTCTATGGCTAGGGCTCGCTTATCGCGTCCGTTGAAAATGAGTGTGGCGCACCTCATCCACTTTCCCACCTGGAAAACTAGATCCAAGTGTAAATCAATGAAGACTCGGCCTTGACATACTGTATACCGGCTTGTTAGACTCACCTCACCTCGCCTCCGTGCGTCCTCAACTTTCCACGCACTTCGAACAATACTCCGGGCTTTCCATCGACGTTGCAGAGTGGGATAAGCACTGCAGCGTCGGCGTCTGTCACTTGGGCATTGGCATTTGTGGTTTTCAATAGCGAGCGAATGGTAGAAATACTGCCACTCGTCAGTGGTGAGTGCAGTGACAAGTGTGGTGAAGAAGGAGAAGGAGGCTTCATGTTGGAGAAGTTGCCTGCTCGTGCGAGAGGGCGCATGATACTATCATAGCCAATTGAATAGCAGCAGATCATGTATACCCATAAGTAGGCACACAGCTGGAACGCTTCCATACTGTACTGTATAGACATGGCGTGATCAGGAGTAAAATGTCTATGTTATTAGGCTTTGAGCTCGTAAGTCCAGCTTCAGAATACACGCTGCTGGTCCTAGATTCCAAGAAATTCTTTCTATTTTTAAAACTACCCTGGCAAACTTGCCAAATACTTGTCTGCCTTGCCAAGGGCCCAGATGGTGAAGGAGAACTTGAAGTTCGGGTAAGCGATGGCGCAAGTCTTGTTAAAGATTCCTTCAATAGCTTCCTGGGCCCATGAACCATCCTACGGACGTCATCGGGATGCTGGATACGGTACAGATTTATTTAGAACTCACTGGGAGCTGCCGATCCATAATGAGCTTTACAGCATTTTCTATCGGCCCTCGTTTGGCATACTTAGCGTACATGAGCGCCATGGTCGCCCACGCAGTCTGGACGACCTGCGTGTTCTCATGCTCGACCCAGTCACCGATCTCACAGGTCTAAGAAACTTCAGGTCAGTTCTGGAGTAAAAAATGTGCAACTCCTGTCTGACTTTGTAGCTTTCGCCCCATCCTCCATCGGGTCTCTGCTTGCTGACCAAAAAATCGCAGGCCTTCTTCACAGCAGGACTTGTCTCGTATGTTTCGCCAACAAGGGCGAGGGATTCGAGAGCAAACATAGTGGCGTAAGTGAAAGAAATGCCCCAATTACCAAACCAGCCTCCATTCGCCTGTTGCGCCCTGTGGAGGTAGTCTATGGCTCGCCGGGTCGTCAACCTGTCCCATAGGTAAGATGGTTAGTATACGTCAGGTTCTACAGAAAAGCGAGCTGGTATATACTCAATATCTTTCTGGCGATAGCCAGGGTAATGACGCTTGAATATTGATAGAGCCGTCAGTACAGAGGTCGTGCACTCGGGATAGTTGTATTCGATCATGATGTTACCTAAATGCCAGATTAGTAACATAAATAGACCAAGAGAAGGAAGGTATCGTTCTTACCAAATACCTCGGCGGGGTTGATCCACTCTAAGAACGCCGGTCCTCTGATTTTTTCGTAACTAGCAAAACCACCATCACTATTCTGCAGAGATAACATGACATCTACAGCATCACAAAGGCGTCGGTCGGAGACAAGCGATGGTGTATAACTGTACTTGTATGTCATGAAACCAGTGATGTCAAACGGCAAAACAGACGTACGAAAGGTGTTTCTGCAGATATAGGACAGCTTTGAGACCCTCGCCAGTGCAATCACTGACAGTGTACCCTTGTTCTTTGGTGGAAAACGGCCAGGCGCCCTTAGTAGTGTGTCTATACGCGCTTTCGTAGTGTGGAGGATTTTCTTGAATCTGAGTGTTATCAAGCCATTCAAGGGCTTTGATACAGGCGTCGTGGTTTTCTTCATCCTCTGCAATACCCGATTCTACTAAGGCCTGAGATATGAATGCCTAATATTAGGTTAGCATTGTGATCCACATCCCAAGAAATAATTTACAATATCCCATAACTGACTGCCGTTAGTCCCGCACATCCGCATCCCCTCAGGTCCAATCCACATGAAATCTTTGCGTTTCAATTGGTGCATTTGATATGCGACGCTTTCAGGTCCTTCCACAACCGCACGGCAGACCAAGTTCATCATCTTGTTCACAGGGCCGAGATCTTGATAAGAAGTGTTTTCGTCTTCTTCACATATCATACGGTATACGCGATCTAATGCCGCGCGCCTTGCCGGAGGAAATGCACACAGTTCGTACGAACTGAGCACGGAATTAAGAACATTAAGCAGGGATGTATGCGGCGCATAAACATCCACTTCGCAAATGTTGTTTCGCTGCATTGGCCAGTCGATCAAACGATAATCCTGGGTGTAAAGTTCCTGTGTGTGATGAGTTCAGAAATTATGTAAAAATCATTATTAGCGGTTACCTCTCTTAAGGAAAGGATGATTGGGGCTTCTCGGGCTTTAAAGCGAGCGCCATACAAATAGCTGTGATTATACACGTATATTAATGGCATATCCGTATAACCAAAGAAAAGTCATACCTCATTGGTATATAGACTTGACGTGTGTGAATCCACCAACGATGAGGGTGGATTGGTATCCAGTCAGGAAGTAGCCTGTCATGGTAACCGTCTGTTTATATTCATGGGTAGATTAATGGCACATGCGAACCAGAGCTCTGGAGGTATTGGGTTGTTGCCTTCCCATTCATATACGTTCAGAAGAGAAAGCCAGAATTTGCCCCACGAAGGGACCCCGGTCGCCCCGCCTGTAGCTGTTGAACCTCAGTGACCAAACGGCAAGATAATTACAAACCTAATTTGTGCAGTGTGCCCCTGGCCTTGACGAGAGTTGGGTGATCTGCATCCGCTCCCAGTAAACGAGCAGCAACGTAATTCATTGCAGTGCCGAAGACTGTAGAAGGACCTTCTATGTGACTATAACATCCTTTGCTTACTTTCAAGCTTTACACGTTGCAAACCACTCACAGTCCCCACCCGCCGTCCTCGGGGTGTGCCAAATTCATGAGATACCGAATTATTTCATAGCTCTCTGCCTCTTCAAAGGGCATGCCTGCAATATAGGATCCAATTACCAGGCCCGGAATGAGAAACATAGGCCCGCCATACTCTCCAGTCCAGTGGCCATCTGGTGCTTGAAGAGCTTTGTAAAATTTAAACCCGTTCCGTGCTGCCGACATTGGGTCACTGGCTGGAGGTAGAGCCGGCATATTCTACAGGCATCATTAAGACACCTTGTAAATTCCAAATATTTTAAGCAGCACTGACGGTGTCTAGACCTAGCCAATACTTGTCGTATGTTGACTGTGGCCAGGCGGCGCATTCCTCGTCAGACCTCAAAAACTGCCAGATATGCCGACCATTGTCATCTGCCTTGAGTCGCCATCTCGAGTAATCTGTACTGTCAGACGGGCTGAGGGGCACCTTGGTCGAGTGACCCATGGCAGGTTTTGAAAACTGTACACATGTCGTTCGATGTGTTCTAATAGACGCCGTTTGCGTTTGATTGCTACAAACTATGTCTATCTTCCGCGAGTCCAGCGTAATTATTATCGAGAGCAGCAGGAGAACAATCAGAGCAGGCGTCGGTCTGGGTGACTACCTTCGTGCACCCTCTCTTGTCCGTGTCTAGTGAGCTTGCCTCATTGTGTTGCTCACTGCTACCGTAGGAGTTTCCGGCACGCGTCGGGTTGCGTAAAAACGCATCAACATCGAAACTCCCAACACCTGGTGATATTGGTAGTTTCTCTGATGCATTTTCGACGGGGCTTCAGACTGGAAGCGCGCCAAAGCCGTCTGGCATGAAGGAGGGGGATGTAGTCATGAACGGGCAGGAAACTGACAACAACAACAAGCCCACCACTATGTACATCCGTCCTCGCCATCTGCATCCCACAGTACCCGAAGCGAAAGTGTCGGAATACCTCGTGGGCACACAGCTAGATGAGGCCATAGCGGCTGGTGATAATCTCGAAATTTATTGGCCCTTGGAGGAGGGTAACGACATCCGGAGTTGGGCACAAGTTGAGGCCTTATGGTAGGTACTTGCGTCCTGATATCGTGCGACTCATCTTCTCAGGCTTCGTCAGGAAATACGTTCTTTTCAACCGTTTGCAGTTACGCCGAAAACAAAACGAGTCACCTGTCGCACTATGTGTTCCGTCGTCCTTCTCCCGGGCAACACATGAACTACTTGCACAGCTTTTCTTTGAACGTTTCAATGTCCCGGGTTTTATGCTCGTTGAACGTCCGTTGATGCAACTCTTCGCTGCCAATGCTTTATATGGCGTCGTCATCGATATTTCATACGCCAGCACAACAATTACACCCATCACGGATTCAATCATTCAACATAGCCATGAAGTCAGCATTGCCGTCGGTACCAGGGACTGCGAACTCTACCTCGCAAACCTCCTCCGCTCAAATCAATCTTTAGTGGCAGCGCTGTCGGAAGGCGGAACACTTACGGACGAAGAATTGGCTGCTCAGCTTCTAGAACTCGCGCAACAAGTTTGGCATGATAACTTGGTGAAAGTCCCTTCAGATGGGGAAACCGCCCAACCCGATGAAGACGAGGGTATAACTAATATCGCAGCCCTTCTAGTTGCTGGTAAGGAGAAGGCGGCTATCGAGGCGGGAACCAAGAAAAAGGCAACAGCCAAGCAGACGCAGGCTGAGCGGGAGCGAGAAAGGGAAATCGCTGCTCTTGATCTCGTCTCGGTGGAGTTCAGAGGGAAACCGCTGACCCTTGGTCGGGAGCGACATCGGTTTTGCGAACCACTTTTCGATCCGAATCTTCTACGGCCATTATCCGCAGCCTCTAAAGACTCGTTACTGGACAACGTTATCCCCCTTCAAGAAGGTGTACATTTAGCGGTCAATTCCCTTCCCGTTGACCGTAGGTGGCTCGTTTGGAGTGGCGTCTTTATTTCGGGGGATATGGTAAACGGTGTCAAAGGTTCGCATCCATCAACTCATGGACTGAGCTTCTGAAACAAACCAATGTTAGGTCTGGCACCTGCACTGCAATCACGGTTGCAACCCTTTCTGCTCACTGATAATCAAAACAACAAACATGTAAATTTCTTGAAAGTACCCGAGTACTTTGGTGATTATCGTGACAGAGGAGATGGCATGGCGTCATTCCTTGGTACTAGTATAGTTGCCAAGGTATGAACCTTTATCACCACTGAACAGAATACTAACCGACCTTATTTGCAGCTTGCATACAACGACCCAACAAGCAGGAACTACCTGTCAAAAGCGGACTACGCAAGCCAAGGCCCTCGCGCGATACTGGACTTCTCTCCTGCTGTGTATTAAATACGTGTGTACCTAGCATGTACGATGGCAAGCATTCTGCATCCCGCAAATTAGCTGTCTGACCGGTACCTTATCTGGCGTATTTATGCCTTTATGCCAAACTTCACTTCTTCGTCTTCTTTTTCTTCCCTCTGCTTTGCGCAGAGGGTGGTAGCTCCACTGTCCCACCAACTGCTTCCTCGATACCTCCATCTTTCTGGATCTTGTCCTTGGCGTCAAGGAAGATCATCACGTCGCGGAGTTGTTCCTCCATATCCTTCATTCTCAGATCCATTTGTGTTCGCTCTTGGTCCGCGCGATCCGCTTTCTCCTTGATCTTGTTTAGATTCTTCAAAAGGCCTTCGCTTACCGCGCGCTCCTCCTTCAGCTCTTTTTCAAATGACCTTGCCATGTCGGCCAGCCTATCTGCTCTTTTCTCTGCCTTGGTTCGCTCCTTAACAAGCTCGGCCTTCCGCGCCTCCTCTTCACGACCGCGTTGTTCCATTTCGATTCGATGTGCCTCCAAATGTGCTTGTGTCTCTTTCTCCAGAGCGTCGACTTTATCTCGTGCGGTCAAAAGGAGTTTTTCGAGATGAGTTTTCTGCTCTTCATAATGTTCCCGTTGGGAATCCAACTGTGACGTCAACAGATACGAGTACTCAATCCCAATAGCTTCTATTTTCTCGGCATTCAGTGTGTCTGCGGGCCCGGGTCCCAGGCGCGATCCAACTCCCTCGGCAGTGGTCATTGATGAAGCTGATGGCAATTCCACAAGCTTTCCATCGGCTTTGTTCTGGATTAAGCGGTGAACATATCCGTCCCCTGCGTAGTCCCACACTCTTTGGGTTTCAAGCTCCAGAGCGTAAAGATGCGTCGTTAACTCATAATGCGCGTGTGCGTGCGCACGGCCGTAGCGTCCGCAACCGACATTTCCGCAAATAAGGCATATCCATAGGTTGGTGGTTGATGAACAGTCGAAGCACACGGACAAGGATGGCCCAGTATTAGCAAATGCACTACGCCGGGCGTTCGAGTTGGACGGGTGAGATGAGAGGAGTGTCTGTGAATATCGGCAAACGGGACATCTGAATCCGCGCTGGTCGACGTCTAATTCTTCTCGCACGCAAGGCTCTGAACGCACCTGCTATCCCCCCATTTGCTCAGGCACATACAGTGGAATGTGTGTGAGCATGGCACTGTCACCAGCCCTGTGACTGCTGCATCCATGCGTTCCAAGCAAACCGGGCATGTTGGAAGCTCATACATGCTTCCTTGGGCAGTGGCGAGGCGGGAAATGGCAAGAGATGTGGCATCATTCGCCTCAATCTCCACAGACAACACGCTCACAATATGACATATCTCGGGCTTCATAGTGTAAGAAGCTATCCTTACCGATTTTGGGGGGCACATACCTCCATTGCGTTGAAAGGACGCCCATTGTATTCCTGGGCAAAGTCCCTGGCTTCCTCGATACTACGGAACTTGATGACGACCACCGAGCGATTAGGTGAAGAGTCTCTATGTGCAATTCAGAGGCGATGCATGGATTAAATATACTGTGAAAAACTTGCCGAATCATTCGGAGGTGAGCCATGCTCTCAGCTGCCGGAGCTACAAAAGTCAAGAAATCCGAGGGTGTCATGTGTGATGGAACGGCGAGTACCGCAAGTGTAGTGCCATCGTCAGCTGATTCCGCAGGAGCGGTGTCAGACAAAACACCTGGCTCTGCAGCGGAACAAGTGGTATCTCTGAAGATATGCACTGTGCCCTCGGGAAGCTGTGTTGAGCCCGTCTGGGGTGATGACTTCTGGACGAACTGTGCGGTAGCTGTGCCTGACTTCACGTCTTCATGGAAACACACTGAGAATGCCACATGAACAAAGGATCATGGTCGGCTGACTCACGGCCCTGTGTGCTAGCAGAGGACGCATCCTTTTCTTGTGCTGATAGTCCAGACGTTCCCATGGAAGACGTATATTGATCCATCCAGTCTACGGTAATAGGTCCAAATCTCCAATCGTTGGTTGTCTTGCCGCCGGACGACTCGATGGCTGCCACACGATCAGTCCTCTTTGATCTTGAGGGTAAGTTTGTGGGGAGTTTCTCGAACAATGATGCAGGCTTGAAGGTGAAAGGACTGTCAGTTTGCACAAGGCGTAGGCAAACACGGTAAGAGTTCATGCCTTGTCATGGGTGCAGTCACCAAATGTCACACTGTCACGTTTTTGTGGCGCAAATTGACCTTCTGTGGCCCACCTCCAAGCTGCAAAAACGGAATTCCCTGCCTTCAGTTTCTCGCTTTGCTGTCATGGACCCGATGTGTGACGCCGGTTCTTGTCCGCAAACTCAAGTGGTTTATGCTTTGGACAAGGTTCTGGTTAGCCAACCTGGCACAATATAGTATCCAAAAACAATATATCGTCAAACGATATTGCTGAGACCAGAGAAGTTTTCAGAAAGGTGATGAAACTGTACAACATCGATCAGGAGTTGGAAGCTAGTAATATTGTCCCTGGGCAGCGAGCATCCCTCCCCGACCAAAAGGAAGTCCAGCCACGCGCCGTCTAGGATGTCGGCTTTTGGAAGTTCCGAGTAGATGCCGTCCCCTTGAACAAAGTCATCGATACTAACGCGGGACGCAAATGCGTCTATTCGAAGATCCACGCGCTTTGTTTTGACGATACACTGACAGGGGAAGCACAATCCAAACACCTTGACGTGGTCTTCGCACCCGTGGATCATGGAAGGTTCGACCGGAACAGTAAACCGATCTATGATATCCTCTATCTTCAAGCCCTCTCATTTCTTCAAGAACTCCCATGTCCAGGGAAACACAAACCTAACCCTCATTGTGGATTGTTGTCACCTAGTGGTGCACCGCGGGGAAGGCAGACCAAGGCTCGTTTCATCGGTCCTCCGTATCTTGAAGAGATGTCTAACCGAGAATGGAGTCAACGAACGCGCCTCAGGGTTCAACATCAGACACGCATGTCCCGATGTGGAGGGCAAACGTATCAACACATGTCTGCATGACCATTTGTCAACAATTCAAAATGACCTGGGACGTGAATGGGAGGGGGTTATTCACGACAAATCACCTCCAGTAGCTTCGCAAGATTCCTTTGTCCGGCACGTGCTACGTTCAGCTGGTCAAGCGTATTGGTCGTCTTGTATGGCAAACACCCGTCGTATATTTCACATCGGATGGTCGCCTAGTGTTGGGTGGGCACATGACGGTTGATCGTGTTGTTTACAGCTAAAATGCGCGCACGTTATTGTAACAACTCAACTCTTGTTGTAATGTGCTGCTGCTCAAGTACATCCAGTGCTTCACTACCATTCCGCTCCCCCTCCAGCATAATTTATCGTGTCCTTTCCCCTTGGTGATTTCTTGCGACTTCAATTTTGTATCAAACATCATTCCGCCAACCGTGGCTGTATACGCTCAGGGCGTTGCGCTTCTAGACTGTACCATTATGTAAATTTTTGATCGCTCTTTAGGATTTCAGCGACAAGCCGTCGCTGTCGATAGCTTGTCTTGCACACTAATAGACTCATTCCATCCTAGCACGGTCCAACCCCCATACAGGGTTCACCCTGACCTGCTTTCCATCCCCGCGCTTTACGACGGGGATGACGAGTAACCTCAGGACGTCAGGCTTCCGAGCCCGGAGTGAATGCATAATATCCGAAGTGAACGCGGGACGTCCGAGTCTGGAGTACATGTGCCTGGTGGCTAAGGTATTGCTCTCGAGTTAAGCGGTCCAAACAACGTCACCAAGTCAGCTATGCATACCTACCTAGGACTCGTCAGAGGCTCGCCGTAACATGATGTGAAGGTCGTACCACTCTGCGCCCCATAAGTATGATACCTGAGCAGAAACGTCCCCTCAAGTAATTTACTCTTTTTTGGCATCTCAGCCTTCTCCCGATAGACACCTCCAACATAATGCTTTTCTCAACGGTCTTCACCATTCTTTCTTACCTTCAACCACCTCGATTCGGCCTTTGTGTTGCCGATAGCCTCCAAGGATGGAGATGCTGCCCACAAGCTCGCATATTCATTGGCGAAATGGACTATCCCCGGAGACAGCAAGTGTCTCGCAAGTGAGACCTGGGTTGCGAGGCAGTGCATCGAGGATTTAAACGATACCGCATGGGAGGACGTATGCGAGATGCCAGGGAAAACAATACCATTCTATCGAGAGGGTTTTTGTCCGGCGGACAAACTGTGCATGGACACGGTAGGCCCTGCGCCTGACAATATCCCGCTCATTGCGTGTATCGATCGTCCCGGTTCGAAGACTGATACTCCCTCGGATATACAATCTGGGGTCTATCCTGTTGGGCAAGGCACCGTCCTGTGGCCTCCCGAGGCTATCATATCGGTTACACTTCCAAACCGTTAATGCATGCATCTGTCACGGCGTATCTTGAAGGTATGTAATATACTCTCCCATTGATCATCACCTAGAGGATTATCTTAATGACTGTCGTGAATTATGAAAGCTCTGATGCAAATTACATCATTGAAGCAAATAATGCTAATGTGGGCTCCTTACGTTACACAAACGTGAAGACTTGTCTATACAACGAAACCCATCAAGACTGCGTACCCACGGGCAAATGCAACCTTAATGTGGTAGACGTTATTGACTTTACGTTTGGCCTCGGCCTTACGCAAATCGTAAGGATCTACTACCCAATTGTGGCCCACCCAAGTTAGTTGAGAAAATGGTGTGGTGGAGCAGGAACTGCCACATTGGCATACAAATGGACCTAGAAGAAAGCAATGTGTATATATCAGATGCTGTGCAAAGTTGCCGGTGGCCGATCAATATCACTGAGATCCCATTCACAATCGTGTATAGCTTGATCACCTGGGGGTCTTATAAGTCACTCTTACCGAATTGACAGTATTGGCGGCAGAAAGGATGTCGTTTATTGACCCCCCTGCGTTAATCGTTGACAGTGCAGGGTTCATATGATCGAGGGCTGTCCCTTGGTCAGCTGCCTCGCTCAGCTGCACCTCCATCGCCTCGATGGATAGCGCGAAAGGTATACCGGTGAACTTTAGGACCGTTTGAACTTCATGTAACTTGTCTTGTTGAGAATTAAGTGTGCATACAGTTGTGAGAGAACAGGAATGACCTCGTGCTTTTCTTTCTGCAAGAAGCAAGTCAATCGTTCCTTCTCGAAACCAATATAGTCGTCGTGCCCAAACTTGTCATGTCTATAAATTTCAAGTTCTAATATGGGAGAGCCACGTACGTTACATAGTACGGATTCAAGATCCCATGAACTTCATCACACTCTGGAATTGAACTCACAAATAGAAGGCTCCATTCCACGAAGCAGTATCGACTTTGCTACAATTGCTGTCTTCCTGATGTTTTATCGACAAACAGCTCCACGTAGTAATTACTTGGTCGCTTGGAGAACAGTCCGACGTTGGGGAGGTAATTGCATTTTATGTGTACAATAGACAGCCCAAACAGGAGTCTTTCCGGAACTTTGACTGTAGCTATTACTGCAGGAAGACTTCTGGGCCAGAGTCAGGAATAATGACGGCTTACTAGAGAAGTTATTGCTGTTGTTGTATAGCCTTATGCCTGACGTGCGAGTGCGCTGTGCGGAGACAACACCGAAACCTCGTCACAAAGGTGGCAATCAATCGAAATTGATCACAACAAACACAGGCGTCTATTCCACAATTTCTAGTACAACAACAACACATGGGAGTTTACTAATATTCTGCACAAAATCTTGTACAGTATTATCTATACTGTGTGTTCTTGTTCATTATGTGGCTTTTCATATTTTTAGGGGACTTGTTGGTGAGGCAGGTTGCTATAACGTACAATGTGATTCTTATTGCAATAGAAATATAGAAATATTAGAAATGTATCATCTATACTGTATTTTCTTGTTCCCTATGTGGTTTTCATATTTTTAGGAGACTTGTTGGCTGCTATATCGTGAGTTTGAACATGTTTTCGTCATAATTCGTCATGTTCCATGGGGTCACACTCGGTCGAGGTTTCCAATTTGCATACTTATAAGTATAGAGAACGGCACGTATTGTTATGATGAGAACAGAACAAAGAGAGGATCTATTTGTGAGTGTTGGGACTAATGGCGTAACTGCAACATGTGCCAGGTGCACATAGGGGGATATGGAGATGATATGGGCTGCTATGGGTGTACTGTGCGCTAACAACACAATTCCCGATTCAGCAAGAAAAAGTGGCTAACAATTACTCTGTCACAGGGCCTTGTTATACCTTAGTGCGATGACCTTGGCCAATTTCTGGCGGTGTGGAACTGCGCAAAGCACAAAGCTGATTTTATCATGTCTATAAAGCCGCCAGTACGAGACCCCCTTGTGAATCTTTCCTTAAAGACAGGTCCTGCAGCTTTACTTTCCTGCTATCCTCTAGTCCTCTTTCCCCTTGTCATTGTGGCCACGATTATGCCAGGCCAATATGTTGCCACAGTTACACATCCTCGTTGGGCTGTCGCTCTGCACTTCGACGAAGTCGTTATTGTAAGAAGTCCGTTCATCGTTCTTTACCCTGGTCTATCCTACAAGGGCTTACCATTTTTCCATGTCAAGTTGTTGGCATTGATGAAAGGAGAAGTGTAGCCGAGGTGCAAATTTTCACACTGACGGCAAACCGATGCTTTTGGCCGTACATGCCACAAAACATCTTCCACTTGTCTTGCAGCTCGTTGCTACGCTATCTACCCCGCGACCAACAGCCAGCATGTATCCCTTGCGTCACTGACTCGAGGAGCCCTAAGCAGCGAGGTCGTGGGCACCCTGTCAATCTTCCCACAGCAGCCTGGAACTCATTCATGGACGTTCGAGATGCTCATCATGCTCGAATGAAAGATCGCTCACTCGCCGCTCGGAAGCAGGAGCGATGTGACGAACGCGAAGACTCGGACGACGACAATATGATGTCTTAGTAAAAGCACCTTTGTCACTGTAGTTGGAATTATAATTATCCAGAGTCATACCTTCATTGTACATAGTATCGGACACTAGCCACGAGATCGACTGTGCCCACTTCCTGCAATAGTTTACCATAACCTCGTTCATTGTCCGAGCATCATAAGGGGACAGCTATTGTTTCATAAGCAAGTTTTTGCCAACCCTCGTGGTTGTTCCGTGTGGGTGCTTTTCATGTCCGCTTGTCTTGAGTACCGGGCAAAGAAGACGCCTCTGGACTGGCTGGTTCCTTACGGCTCCTTACGGCTCCTTCCACGATTGTCCTCTTGTACTATGTGGATCTCATTGTTCCTAGATCTGATGCTGGCTTGGTTGGCGCTATCGTGGCAATGTTTTCCCTGCCTCGAGGCTCGTCTGGAGCTATATAAGACTTCCTCGAAGCTGTCACCTTTTAATTACCTTCGTGGCTTTTCACTGTACTACAGCTGCGACTTAGGCTCTCTTACGCCCATTGGGGACCCCACACTCTCTTCATACCCTCACCTGTATCCCTATCTTTGAAAATGAACCGCGGAACCCTTGCTGTTGCCGTTGTATCTCACGAGGTCGTGCTCGTCAAAGGTTCGTGCTCGGGTCTCTCACCCTAGGTATCCCGGCTAATCATATGGCTTCTTCCAGCCGCTCGCTCGCATTCCTTGCAGGAGCGATTTGTCGATGTTTTTGTCTTTCGTCATTTTGGCCACCGAGCCTTTCTCGCGGACCCTTCGCGGCCGCGCACCCGTATACCCGCTTACGATCTCCTCTGTATCCTCCCTTCAGAGGACGCTGTGCGATGCCCGCTCACCGGCATGCTCGAGCTCCCCAAGCTTGCATACGGAGAGTACGCAGAGTGTATAAAGCGCCACCAAAACAGGGTCGCCCACGTCTGGGGCGCCGCCATGCCCATGCGCGTCAGCTTGAGATAGACTAAGGGTTGTGTGGAAGAATCACCAATACCACGTTATTTGGTGTTTTAGTTGCCTTGTTTCTTGCTTCCTATCCTGCTGTAGCTCTATCGTCTCTTCTCGATCTCCGCTGTATCCCTATTGACTGCTAGTCGTATTCTGCTACGGGCAAGTTCCCACCATGTTACAGGGTACACCATGATATATTTTCTATCAAGGTCGTACATTTAGTCTGCGCTTGTGATTTGATAACTTCGATCATCTGCTGATGGGACAAGGACTTATACAACATGTTCCATAATATACATGGACGTAAGCAGCACCACCATGACCCAAGAGATTACAGGTTACAACGGAAGCAAAAAATCAATAAACACAGATCGAAGCTGTATGAACTAGGGTCACGCAGCTGGTGCTGCATTCGGATCACGATATACCTTGGCAAGAGTCAGGCAGGTTAACGAACGGCTGGCTTAAACGTTTAGGCAAAAAAACATACCTTTAGGCCCCACAGGTCGCCAACCTTGCGCTCCGTCTCCGCATCGCGTTCTTCATTCTCCCCCACTTCGATCTTCAGACCTTGCTCATTGGCAAGGTGTAGAAGACAGATAAAGCAGAAGCTTGTACTAATTTCCTCCATCTTCTCTTGCGGATAGGAGTGTTGCAGACCTGTAATAACAGAGTCGAACGTGCGAGCCTCAGACGGGTCCGTTGGAGCTTCGCTCTCCTGTCCCGTTGTCGTCAGGGTTCGTGCTTCTTTAAGGTACAGCTAACAGTCTGCTTACCATGCTCTCATCCACATCATCTTTGAGTGAATCTCTAACGACGATATTTAACCCTTTCCAGATGTTTTCCTTCAGCTTGCGCACGTCAACGCGTTTGGCTCGTTTTGCGTAGTTAACGAACTCAGGCCTAATACGCCGACCCTGGCCTTGTGTGGCCGCTAATAAGTCTTGGTCCTCCTGCGAAGTAGCACCCGGTGGACCGGATGCCGCGTCGCCATCGCCTTCGTAAACATCATCGAACCCTGGACCGTCGTCATAATCGTCATGGAAGAACTGGGTATTGAAGGGTATAGCTCCGCCATCGGTAGCTAAGAAGGCGAGCAAGGGGAACAGTTAGATAACAATTTGGCTGGAAGGGTAGGTATAAGCATGTCATACTTTCATCTGCTTCGTTTGTTCGAAGGCCTGCAGCTTGGTCCGCTGCTGCCTGGGCCCAAAAGTTTTCGTCGACTTCACCGTCACCCTCATTGATTCTCACACGATAGCCCCGCATTTTAAGCTGCCAAGACCGTAATCAATTTCAACTCTGGGTGGGGATGTCACGCATGCGGACTTACAGCGAACTTGGGTTTGAGGAATAGTGTGACGAGTTGTCGACTGGAGAAATGCATGTCGTCCGGAAGGGTCTGGTCGTTGCGTTTTTCCGAGTCTTTTGCCTTGCTCTTCTTTCCAGCCTTGCGGACGCCGCTTTTGGATGCAGGGAGACTGAGACCCGCGCCTCGACCGGTGACGGGTGCGAAAAGATCTTGGACGGACGTCTCTAAAGGCGCATTGAAATCGATCTTAAAAGCTTCTTTTTTCTCGCGTTTGGCCTTCGGAGCAGCAGGGTCGACAGGATCAACTTGATTCATAGCACGATGAATATAAAGCATGAGAGGGAATGACACCAACCCACGTACCTTTCCGTACTGGCTTTCGTAGCTTCCAATGTTCTGGACCAGCCCAGTTCTTCAAGAAATTCTGGTCAAAATAGTCCATCATACCGCCCTCGCCGTCGGCATCTGTCATTGCCATTACAAGGTCACGTTCGTTGGGCATGCGTCGCGGGTCGAATGGCTCGAACGCGCCGTTTGGCTTCGCGCCAGGTTCGTTACCCTGGACCGGCTCAAAGGTCCCCCCCTCAGCGTTTCCAGGTTCAGGCCCGCCGAATTCGTCTCCTCCATAATCATCTTCCACGGCCTGGTCACCCACAAAAAAGTCCTCTACTGGCTCACCACCCGCAGGCTCACCACCGAAATCCATTGGGAGGACTTCATTATTGCCGCCCATGTCTCCAACTTCAGAGTCGGAGTCCTGAGTATCATTGTCGAGAGTCGTGGTATTGAGGAAAGTGACATCGTCAAAATTGAAGGCGTCCTTTTGGAACGAAAACCCTTCGAGTGAATGGGATATAGCTTTATTGTCTAGTATATCCAGGGAGGGAATGAATTCTTCTGAAAAAATGTTCAGAATTCAAGCCTTGGGTATACACACACGTATGTACTCACTCCGCAAAAAGCTTAATTCTATAAGATCCTCTGGCTCCTCGGGTTCTTCTTCCCCGTCTTCGCCAGCACCGGCTCCCGTCGAGTCTCCAGCATCGAAAACAACTCGCACACTACCTCCGAGCCCAAGTGCCAGGTGGTTCATGAGGAGACCCTGTGCACCACTCTCGTCAAAATCAGCACAGGTTTTCTTGAACAGCGGGTCGACGGTAAATTCGAGGTCAAGTTTCTTTGTCCGTAATTGCGCAGCGTTCTTCGCAAGGGTGGCTTCAGGACGATGTGCCTTGGTGCGTTTCTTAGAGCCTTCTGCACCTGGCTCTGCATCATCGCCAGGGTCTGCCAAGTCATCATGCTCTCCTACGGTGAGGTGAGGATACACGCTGAGAATCAGGGTAATGAAGTTCACACACTGCCTTCATTGGCTAGGTTACTGAGAAGTTTGCCTGTCTCAGTGCCGACACTGTCAACGCGGCTGGTCCAGATTTTGACACAACCGTCCAATGTGCAGGAGGCCTTTTGGAAGTTTATGGAATTATCCGTGACATTTCGGAGGAGAGACATGTCATGGAAGTAGTCTATGAGAGCAAAGTTCCATGAATTGGCGGCGTTGATTTTCTGTGCTATAACTGTTAGCTGGTATGAGCAGCTAAACCTGGTTGCTCACATTGTCCGTAGCCATCTTCATCCATTCTTCGAAATTACTGCTCATCACGTCGAGGGGAACATTGATAATAGGCGCATCCTCCACCACGTTTAAATGGTTAGCTCTAGCATGGTTGCGCGATCCTTCATCGTCTGCGGGCCGCAATGCGTCCACGTCCTCCATTGGAGGTCGGAGGAGCTTTGTGCTTTTCCTACGCCTCCTTTTCTCTGCGGTATCATCATTGATATCGACAGATTTGAGCGGACTACGCGTGTCATTCGCGTCAACAGCGCTGCCATTCTCCGGACGAAACACGTCACTGACGCGCTTTTTCTTCGTGGGGCGCTGGGGATTTTTGGCCTTGGGCGTATCCTCTGGGTTGGAGGAGTCGGAATCAGCGTATGCTGTTTGAAGACGGGTGCGCGTTGAGCGAGGCATAGCAGATGGCTTGAACAACACGTGACCGTCACGTGTCACCCACCGTGACCCACGCGCTTTCAGTCAGGGCCAACGTCCAAGCTCAAGAACGGTTATATGTTCAGCGTCAGGCCCATATGCGTAGTCTCCATGCAAAAACCTATTTAATATACTTCAAAATACGTTGGGAGGGAAAGGGTCTTTATACTCCGACTCGGGAGCGTCCGGCCACGCAACTGGTTTTCAGGCGCTCACCCTAATTGCGCCATCCTTCCATTACGGATGCGGATTTATAAATTTACAGCGGGTAGAGCTCTTGCTCACCGGTTCACACAACGAACGGGAAGCTTACCCCTTCCAAGTCTCGCTGAACCCGATGGTGACCACGACAGCGCAACAAGCTGTCGCTCGAGTAGCCTCTTTAGCCTCCAACGTTGTCGTAGATGCTTTGCCTAGGAGCCCGGGGCGGTCTCTGTTCCACGCCTCCTTCGTTGCTGGCACAGCGACAAACCTTGTAAGTGTCCAACATGGTGCTGACCCGGGATCCATCCTCCTTGCAAGACTAGATGCAGCTGTTCTGTCTCTTACGGTCTCCTCAGCCAAGGATTCATTAACTCATCTCATCCCGTACCTTTCTGAGCTTGCTTCTCGCCCCCTCGTGCTTCATGTAGCAGTAGAGGGGGATCTATCGGATGCGTTATCGTTGCGCTCCTCCATTCCCTTCGTGCTACATTCGTCGTCGGTGCAGCAGGCCCATGACCATGCTATCTTGGCCTCTAGATTAGCTCGTTTAGAGCGCAAGGCCGTGCTGCATATATTCCATGCAACACACGCGGCAGAGGGCATCGTTGAGGTTGATGCTGCACAGATGCACTCATTTTTGAAATCAGAGCGACGTCATTCTCGTACCTTGTCCACGCACAATGGAAATGGTCACGGCAATGGCACCGCATATGGAGTAAATGGGAATGGTATCAATGGCACAAATGGCACAAATGGGATTATGTCCCCGCCTTCATCTCCGTTGCCAAAGTTGCCCTATCCAACTCACCCAACTCATCCAACTGACGATTCCGCTCTCTACGACCTGTTTAAAGCTTACGAGTTCGCTTCCCTAGACACTCTTGCCCTCGTTCGCCGTGCCCTTCGCCCCCTCGCTTACTCTGGACCAACTCACCCTTCTACTCTCATATTTACCCTCGGTGAAACTGCAATAGATAGCAAGCAGGTTGCTCTGCTGGATGAAGTTGGAGTCGTGCAAGTCTCCCTGGTTTCTCCTCTGCCCCCATCAAAAATTCTCGCCTCTATTCCGTCATCTGTCTCTCGTATATTCGTACTTGAGCAGATTCAGGAATGGCCATCGAAATATACAGCCCTCTTCCTGGACATCATCACCGCCGTTCAACAAAGACCTCCGCCTCACCGCCCCACCGTACATGCAGGCACTGTTGGTCCATATTCTGTCCACCACTCACCAACTGCCCTAGATATACAGAAACTCCTACAGAAGCCTACATCGGAAACACTTCACCTTGGACCCAGTCTCCCGGCAGCCACCCCAACTCACACACATGTGGAAGTCCCCTCACATGAGTCCGCATATACCAAGATCCTTGCAACTCTCTTCGGAGAGCGTCTTCAGGTTGAGAATGCTCCTGAAAAAATTGTTCAATATGGTGACGCTGCAACACGACCAGAATTTGCGCTTGGACGCGTGCAAGTACAGCTCGAGGCACGTGCAGAACTTATCCAGGCCGTACGTGACGCCCTGCGCCCTGGAACGGCCGTGTCTCTTTCACATGAGCTGTCCATCCTTCTTGGCAAGTGGCTTCTCGCCAAGGACGATGGTGCTCAGTCCCGCGTGTTTGCTGACCAAATCATTCCGCATCTTGATTCTTCCCCCGACCTTGCCCGTTTGCGTGAGTTACAGGCACACTTTGCTGCCCCTTCGCGCTGGATCATTGGCTCCGACGCGTGGTCGCATGACCTCGGTGCATCAGGCTTGCACCACCTCATCGCTTCGCCCCTTAATGTCAACCTCCTTCTCCTCGATACTCTTCCCTACACACAACGCGACTCTTCGCCCACCGCACGTCTGAAGAAGGATGCGGGTTTGTACTCAATGAACCGCGGCGATGTTTTCGTTGCTAGTGTGGCTGTATATTCCTCATACAGCCAGGTGCTCCAGGCTCTTGTCGAGGCCGATAGGTACCCAGGTCCCAGTGTTGTTCTTGCTTACCTGCCGTACGAGTTCCCAGGCGATTCGGATATAGGCGCACTTCAGGTGCTTAAGGAAACGAAATTGGCAGTAGACGCAGGTTATTGGCCGCTGTATCGGTGGGATCCCGCAAAGGAGCGCAATGGCAAGGAGCCGTTTTCCCTTGACTCGGAAGTTCTCAAGGCGGACCTTGAGCAGTTCCTTGAGCGTCAGAACCATTTGAGTCAGCTCGTGAGAACCACTCCAAACGTCGCATCAGAGCTTGTTGGTGGACTGGGAGAGAGTTTGAAGGAAGTAAGTAGCATTTTGTGTGTTCATGGGACAGGTTTGATTTATGATGCTATTAACGCAGGCGCGCAAGAAGAAAGCGCAGCGTGCGTATGATAAACTCGTTAATGCCATGGACGGTCCTCCACTGCTCATACTGTATGCATCTGATGGCGGTGCAGCGGAGAAAGTCGCTAAACGCCTGGCTGCTCGAGGCAAAGCTCGTGGACTTGCAACCCGCGTCCAGACGCTCGATTCCTTTCCGCTCACTGACCTTGCACAAGAGTCATATGTTGCATTCGTCACATCTACCGCAGGGCAGGGAGAGCCCCCCCAAAATGGACGGGATACGTTCAAAGCGCTCAACGCGGCTGCGGCAAGAAACGAGACACCTTTTGAATCTCTCAGATACTCTGTCTTTGGCATGGGGGATAGCCATTATTGGCCGCGTCCAGAGGATAAGCATTATTATAATAAGCCAAGCAAGGATCTCGATGCCCGCCTCTCAACGCTCGGTGCGGAGCGATTTACAGACCTCGGACTAGGCGACGACCAGGATGCCGATGGCCCACAGACTGGCTACAAGGTATGGGAGCCAAAGCTTTGGAAAGCACTGGGAGTGGATACTGTCGAGGTCACGGAAGCAGAACCTGAACCTATTACAAACGAACACATCAAGATCGCGAGTAACTTCTTGCGAGGGACCATCAAGGAAGGACTTGAGGATGAGAGCACTGGAGCACTTGCGCCGTCAGATGGACAGCTGACCAAGTTCCATGGAATATATGAGCAGGATGATCGTGATATCCGGGATGAGCGTAAGGACCAAGGCCTGGAACCGGCGTACGCCTTTATGATTCGCGTACGCATGCCTGGGGGTGTATGCCGGCCAGAGCAGTGGCTCGCGATGGATAGGATTGCAGATGAGCGAGGAAACGGCTCATTCAAGCTGACGACAAGACAAACCTTCCAGTTCCATGGAGTTATCAAACGCCATCTCAAGCCGTCCATCCAGGCGATCAATCGTGCCCTACTGGATACTATAGCGGCATGTGGCGACGTGAACAGGTACATGTCAAGACGTTCTCCCTTCCAAGGCTAAAGCTGACTACCCATTTTCTAGAAATGTTCTTTGCTCCTCGGTGCCTCCGCTGAAGCATCTACACGCGGAAATGTACGCCTTCGCAAAGACCTTGAGTGAGAAGTTCATGCCACGCACATCTGCGTATCATGAGATCTGGCTGGACAAGAAAATGGTAGCTGGCGACGCCGTGAAAGATTTTGAACCTATGTATGGCGCGTATTATCTCCCACGGAAAGTTCGTATGTGTAGTAATAAACCTGGAGGTCATGCTGACAACACACAAACACAGTTCAAGATGGCCGTAGCATGTCCGCCGCATAATGACGTGGATATATTCACGAATGATGTGGGATTCATTGTCATTGCCGACGAGCATGACCACCTAGCAGGATTCAACATCACTGCTGGAGGTGGCATGGGGGTGACACACTCCAATAAGAAGACCTACCCTCGGTTAGGGGATGTCCTCGGATTTGTGACTGTCAAACAAGCGTACACGATTGCGGAGAGCATTCTACTCACACAGCGGGACAATGGCAATCGTAAAGAGTACGTACCTTGATGACATCCTGTCTCTGTGACTAACATGCAGGATGTGTCTCGCTATATAGTCGAAAGGTTAGACGCTATACGTTTTCGCCTCTACGAGACTTACTGAACTTTGTCCAGAATGCTAGATTAAAGTACACGATCGATCGCATGGGCCTTGATGTTTTCAAAGCGGAGGTGGAGAGACGTGCTGGCTTCGCATTCCAACCTGCTCGTCCGTTCTCTTTCGACTCAAACGTCGACTTTTTTGGCTGGACCAAGGGCCTAAGCGGAAAACACCATTACACAGCATTTATTGAGAACGGGAGGGTTCAGGACGAACCCGGTCGCCACTTCAAAACTGGATTACGGGAAATCGCCCAGACTCACAAAGGCACATTCCGGTTGACGGCGAACCAGCATCTCATCATTGCCGATGTGCCAGACGACCAAGTAGCTGTGATCGAGAAGCTGTTAGCTAAGCACAAACTTGATAATTTGACCCATTCAGCCCTCCGACTGTCGTCTTCGGCTTGTGTTGCATTCCCGACTTGTGGCCTAGCTATGGCAGAATCCGAACGGGTGAGCTCCATTGAACGTCTTGGCGCATGCCCCCCTGCTCATATGGCCTTGGCAGTATCTTCCTATCCTCATTGATAAGGTTGAGAAAATGTGCGAAGAGAATGGTCTTCGAAATGACTCTATCGTAATGCGTATGACCGGTTGTCCCAATGGATGCGCTCGTCCATATGTTGCTGGTGCGCTCATCGATTGAATAACCCTCACCTATCTTAATAACTTGATCCATTAGAGGTGGCATTCGTGGGGAAATCACCAGGCGTTTACTTGATGCTCCTAGGCGGTGGTTACTATGGCCAACGGCTGAATAAAATATACCGAGGTAATGTTATGAAATCGTTCGCCTGACGTATTGGCTCAGATGACCCCCAGAATCTGTCACTGAGCCTGAGATCCTTGCGATATTACAACCCATGATCAAGCAGTACGCACTTGAGCGGCTCGAAGGGGAACGTTTTGGTGATTTCACCATTCGCGCGGGTTACATCATGCCCACGACCTCTGGAAAGGAATGGTATGAGGGTAGTGGATGAGAAGCTGGCATTTGCATAGACACAGTTAATGATTCATTTATTTCGACTGAACGGGACGACATGTACTCTATAAACATCAATTGCTTACAACATAGGTGTATGGTTCTGTAGCTCAGTGAGGGCCTCCGTAAGAGAGGTGATGATCTTGTCAACGTCGCCCCTTTGCGGATCTACGGCAGTCAAACCCATGTGTCCGATACGGAAATACTTGTCTACAGACAAATGTAGGTGGTCAAATTTGACACAAAGATGTGGAGCGTAACATACCTTTGATAGCAGTGTGGAGTCCACCGGCAGCTACGACGTTCTTACGAGACAGGCATGGCAATAAATCGCCAGCTGAGACTCCCTTAGGGAGATAAATCTGTAGAGTTTACTTAGCCCAACAAAACACGAGAGAAAAAATGCAACTTTACCGCAGTCATGCCGTTAGCAGCAACGGCGTCGTCGACAGGAAGCTGATGTTTCATAAGAAATAAGGAGGGCGAGTCATGGTGCCAGACCACGTACCTGTGTCAATCCCAAGTCTTTGATGGCATTCTTGATTCGCTGACTCGTTTCACGATGTAAGCGGAACCGATCCTCAAGGGAAGGTGTACCCTCGACAATCTGCTTGAGTGAAGCATGGAAGGCATATATCAAGTTCACGGGCGGCGTGGCAAAATACGACGCCCTTCCTGCCTCATAGGCTTGCATAATCGGCAACCACCTTGAATATAAAGTTAGAAAGCAAGGCATAGTGTGACTAATAGAATATTTACATACTTGCGCCAGCTAGCATAATACGAAGTTACTGGCGTCGATCGATTCTCGCAAACCTATGAGAACACCAGTTGAACCAAACAACACGGGAGCAGACATCAAATATACCTTAATGGCACGGGGACTTGCCATCACAACACTCAAACCAGGAGGTGTGCCAAGACCTTTCTGGGTAGCCGAAAGTACTACATCGATGTCCCAATCGTCAAAGCGAATCTCCTCACTGGCCACAGAGCACACGCCATCTAAGATCACCTGTCCAATAATCAGTGAAAAGATGTTATAAAAGAGACCAGTCTCACAAGAGTATCTGGCGAAACCCTCCTGACGGTCTCTGCGATCCTCTTTGCATTGGACAAAACCCCAGTCCTGGGCTCTTTAAGCTTACGGTTCAATCGGGAGTGGATGGGGCACGTACGAAGTGTCGACGTGCGTGAAAGTCAAAACCTTGTACTTTTTGGCTAACAGGGCGTTCTCGATCTCAGCCTCAAGTACGGCGGTGCCAATTTCGGCTTTGAGTTGGTCTACTTTGGCTCCATAGGCTTCCAGACTGCAAGCAGAACCTAAGTCACATTGAACACCAGGGAGAATTTGAAGGACACGCACGCTTCTGCAAAGCTATCTCCAAAGTAGCCTGTGGTGCGTTGATTGAGGTCATGCTTTCTGCGTTGGAATGGGATAAATGATTATACCTGAATGAAGAACGAGAGCATTCTCGCCTGGTTCTGAAGACAAAATACAAGTGAGCAATATGTTGCGTCAATCTAGTGCGAAGACCTACCTACGAGGTTGGCGGCAACTTGGTCCCAGCCTAAGGTTCCGGATCCGGCAATAAGGAAGGGCTGTCCTTTCGTGGTATACAATACTTTTCTGCTGGCAGCGTCAAAAAATTGCTGGGATACACGATCATTCAGCAACACACCGGATGTATCGTATGCAATCGCCAAGCACGGGGACGAAGTCCGGGGAGACATGGCTCATGGATGGGTGAGCATTGGCGCATAAGACCTAAGTGGCCGCGTGAGTAAAGAATTAGTTGTATCAGCAACGTACATCATCTGCCACTTCAATCGGGCCAGGGATGCTATGAGGTCGTTAATTTCGACTTCTAAACAAAATGATGGGTACTCACACGAGAAGCCTGTAGAGTAGACGATGAATATGACTGTTCAATAATGAAAAATGTTAGGTCCTCACTTGTGCGCTTCCTACAACGACGTGCTCAATGGTGAGAAATCAGGCAAAAGACCACGTGACTTGACTCACTTGCTTGAAAGTAGAGTTTGTGGACATTGTGCGACGAAAACCTACAATCTGATGATGAACAGGTGGCTTTATCTGGCCGCAAACGTTGAGACGGAATATAAGGGACTCCGCAAGTCTGAGTTTACGCATGGTAACTCCCACGGAAAGGACTACTTATATATTTATATCCACTTCTGCAGCGTGTCCATAACTCGCCCTCACGCCGTGTCGGCCTACAAGTAAACTATCGGCCGGCTAATACACGCCCATCTCCCTCCAAGTTGCCCACCCCGGGACTGCCTGCAATGCTTGCGATGGTGCGCTGCAAGTCTGTCCATTCCGACTCTCGCGGTATAGCCATATCTCCAATATCATAGATATACAACTGACCGTCGCTCGAGCCTAAGGCCGCCCGACGACCATCTTTTCGGTCCCACTCTAGCTTGTTAATTGCGCGATTCTCGCCGACCGGGGTGGATACAACAGGCACCTTACCAACAGCGTCAGCCACGCTGTCAGAGTACAATATACAGACGCACCTCCGTGTCCCCATTGAGATTCCACAAGTCGAACTTGCCCGAGCCATCAACGGTTCCGAACACGGCGGGATGCGACGGGTGCCACTTGACATCGTATACATAGTCATCGGCTTCGTCGAAGGAATATAGGTATGAAATGGACTGGGCGGTATTGGTTGCTTTGGCTGTCGACTTGCGCCAAAGTTTGACGGTCCAGTCAACAGAGCACGTGAGGAAATAGTCGGAAAAATCCACCGAGCCTATAAGAGGGTGGAAGTGGATCCCCATAACAGGCCCGGCATGTCCTCGATACACATCAGTTTGATGTAAGCCTGCTTTCGCGCCTGCTCGGTCGTATCGATTTGCTTGATATACATTTCCTTCTTCTGTGCCCACGAAAAATGTAGTGGTCTCGTTGTCAGGGAAATCGAGTGTCGTGACCGACACCTCATTGGTCTTGTTATGTCCAGCATGTACAAGTTCCAAAGTCTCCTATACAAGAAATTAGACCGAGTTTGGAGTGAAGTTGTACAACGGTAAACCACGGACCTGAGGTTGCGCCAGCATATCTACTAACCAACTACAAACCATGCCATCGGTACTGCTTGTAATAAGGTTGTGGGCATTTTGTGTACCAACCATTTGCATCGCATAAACGGGATGTGTATGGCCAGCTGCAGATAGTGGTGTTTTGAGCACTGGTAGATGTTTTGATCTGGTATCCCATAAAAGAATTTGACCAGAGTAAGTGCCCCCAAACACAAGGTTAGAATGGAAGGGTGAAAAGCAGACCGAGAGGACATCAGACTAGTAACTTTGAGTGCACCAAACACCAAGCAAGAGTATTCGAAATGCTAACCTGTGAATGGAAAACAAACTCCGGTCGCTCAAGGAGATGTAAATTCCAAACAGCCACAATGCCATCAGGCTCATTCAGCGCTGCAGCATTTTTGTTGTAGGAGGCTACACTGAGTTCGGGGTACTATTCAGAGTCACCAATAGGCATCAGAGCTGAAGGTCGATCAACCAGCACCTTAGGCGACCAGTCCACATCCGTGATGGATCGATTCTTACACCATCGTTCGTCCCAGAATGCACAGACACGCTTCACACGTTTTCCTTCAGAGTCATCGCTGACCCGGGGAAGTATTCAGACAAAAAAACCGCGAAGTTAGCTAGTCTACTCACGTTCCAGTATCTGCGCCAATGGTGTAGTCACGGATGTAATCATAACCATCACTTAGAGCTCGTTGTACGATCTTCGAAGATTGCTCCAAAAAGTCGATGAACTCCGGCGCAATAAATATACTTGCACGTTCTTCTTCCGTAAGCTCTACAGTTGAATGAGGAGACGGTCAGAAATAGTTTTATGAAGGAAGTGGTCTCACCTCGGATCTCTTCTTCGATCTCTTTCTCAAGTTGTACCGTTTCCTCCTCAAGTTCTTTATCCCGTGCCGCAGCTGTTTCAGCTTCGTGTTGCTCTCGGGATATCCGTTGTTGCACTACGTCATCTGCAGGAATGACAATAGGGTCTGTAGCTACTTCAGTCGTTTGAACCTCTTTGTTGTAGATCACACGCTCCTGGGCATAAATCAGACATGCGATTCGTGTTAGCAAGTTGACTCCTTACTTTGCGTGGCAGCTCAAACAATTCTTGCTCTACATCAATGAGATCTGGCACAAATCTATAAGATGACACCGTAAGACATCAGAATAACATGTGTATAAATTCATGGACCTTTCTTGTTGAAGCTGAGAGTGGTCACCATTAGGGTGAATGAGAGTCGTACTTAGACTGGGCTGATCTGAGGCATTGCTGGCTCTGCTAAGTCTGCCAGAACCGGGACCCAGGATACCACCCCGTGTTGCAGGCGTCCCGGGAGATGAGGAGGGCGTGCGCTCTCCAGGACTATCTCCATTCTTATTGTTAATCAACTCATTGATTAGCGCATCCACATCCCGACGCGCTGAGGATGGGCCAGCCTGAGAAGCAATTAGACGGAACTATGCGACACGGACAAGCTTGCGCGCACCTCACTCTCTCTTCGCCTGACGTTCTCCGCCGCAGCCTTTTGCCTGTCCTCTCTGGCTTTCTTAAGTTCAGCGAGTCGCGCGCGTTTGGCCTCAAGCTCTGCCCTTCGGTGTTCTTGCATGGAAGCCATTTGATTAACGAGCTTGTTGGCTGCTGTGGACGCGCGTCAAAGTCACCATGTCCACTTCCGTCCCAGATGTCAGTTCCAGCAAAGGTCGAGGGCGACAGAAGGAAATAAATCGCATATATGCATATCCTTTGCCAATTCTCTTCTCGCCGTCAGAAACCCCCCTTTCTCGAGCATCCCATGTAGGTCTCTTTGCATTCCGATCCAGAGTGGAGAACCCACAATGCGAGGGAGTTTTTGATCCATGTACACGCTCGGTCTGGATAGTAAACTCTGATCATTCTATGGTGTTGTGGCATCGTGGATTTTTCGGCAAAGGTAGCCTTTCACGCAGTGAGCCCAGTTGGCTTGTTCGACGAATACATGAGCAGCAACAGAAGGCAAAGAAAGGCAAGTTTATGCTTCACTTAATCATTTGCCTTTAAGGCTCATGCCACATTTCTCCAATAGCTTTGACAGCCGAAGAAATAACTGCAAAACGGCGTGCTGAGCGCCAGCAGTTTAAACTCGACAGGGCGCACGCATTTGCTGCGTCGGTTGCTGAGGCAGAGGCGGCCTTTGCTGCTGGAGATACCTCAGTCAAGGTCGCCCCGCTCACTCGCGATGCCGTTGCGAATTTTGCGGCTCGCTCATCGGATCGTTCTGGAACCAATAGTCCCGACCTGTCCAAGTCGAATCCTGTGGGTAACGTACACTCAACAATAACGTTTGGGGTGGTTGAAGAGGAACATCCCGAGGAAGTTATCCCGGAGAATCTTGAGCACTTGCAATTGACTCTGCAGGAAGCTTTCTTTTTACTGTGGTCATTGGATTGCCTTCGTGTACTTGATACGAACACCGTGCGCTCTGAATTTCTTGTTGCTTTCTTATCTCAACTTTCTATAGCAAGATTTTATGACTTTGTCCGAAATTTGGATCGCTTTTCAACGGGCACACATAACATTGCCACCCTCCGTTTCTGAGAAACAACGATTCGACAATCCGTTCCTCGTAAATTATGCTGTATATCATCATTACCGCTCACTCGGCTGGGTCGTCAGAAGCGGCATTAAGTTTTGCGTTGACTACCTTCTCTACAAGCGTGGGCCTGTTTTCCACCATGCTGAGTGTGTGCTGTCGGCTACTCGGAGTATACAGATAGTCTCATGTCGCATTTTTCTAGATTTGGTGTCACTGTGTGCCCAGTGTACGAAGATACAGAAGACCAGTCAAATTCACCGTTTGACTTACCGAATGCTACGCCGTTCTCGTGGTCATGGCTAAGCACCATCAACCGCGTGAATACCCAGGTACAGAAGGTATGTCCTCTGATGCCATGGACCCGCCGATCTGGAACGCAATTAACGACTTTCGTAGACTTTAATATTAGCCTATGTCACCATCCCTTCTTCCCGAAGAGTGGACAGCATGCTCTTATCTTCGCCTGCTTGTCTAGCACATTTTTCCGTGCGAGAAGTTGTATTACGTCGCTTTGTACCTGCGAGAATGCGCGATTGAAATGGGGTACTAGGGCATGGTATGTAGACAAGATGGGATATCCTCAAATAAAGGAACAGGATTAAAGATATGAGGTGCCATGAAAGAAAATAAACAGTCACGCCTAAATGCGACCCTTAATTCCCACCTTGCGATACTTCTCCTCGAAGGATGTCGTCAAGAGTGGAAAGGCAGCTTTGCAGTCGAGTAATTTGTCGGCATCGAGGTCGTATGGGTTCTTAAAGGTAGCTGCGCTGTGGGCAACCAATGACTCACGTGCTGCGCCAGTCGAGTCGTAGCTGAGCTGCTTCTCAATGAAAGAAAGGGGAATCGTCATGTATCTGTGCGACCACCATCAATCTCACTTTCACTTGTAAAGAAGCCGAAGAACGCGTAGCTACTTACCCCTTACACATGGTCATCAGCGCCTGCACTCGCTTTTCCTCGACAAAGTGGTCCATGATATAACCACCCATATTTGGTGCAGTTGCAAAAAGCTGGAAGAATGCATGGTAGTTGTTTCTCGTAAGAGCTTTCGACACCTCGAGGGCATGACGAACGGCTGGTGCTACTTTCTGTTCTTTCGTTAGTTGACCTACTAGTAAATTCATTTCTGTGTGGGTCAATCAGCCTGACCACTGGACATCTCATCGAGGTAAGCATGGGGCGCATACCACTTTTATTCCGCCCATGAACCATGGAAAGTATACGATAGGCAAGGAATTCGTGGAAGTTGCCTGGAAGTCCAAGATCATATAGGTGTCTTAACATTCCTTGGCACTGGTTGTACTCGACCATGTCACCCTTTGTACAGCTGACAGTGAGTAAGCAAAATCTAAAGAAGGAAATACTGGATCGCACGGCTTCAAGTGCCATTCGAGCATGGATTTCGTACACTTGGACGGTGAATTCGTTCTTTATACGCTGGACCTAACAAGTTCAACAATGACATGGCAATTGAGGGTGGTAAGAAAGTTGCAGTTGGCATGCTCACAGTCAGGTCTTGGCGTAAGGATTTAAATTGATTATTGATATACTTGTAATCATTCTTTTCGCGCCAAATGCGTTTCAGTTCTTTCAACGTCAAATTAAGAACATGAAGGGGACGGATATCATTAGGGTTCGGCTCCTGCGGAGAATTGTGAATTAGTCCAACAATCGCAGGAACTGAGTGACAACAGACTGTTGTCAGACGGAGGTAGTCTTTGAACAAGTTGTTTGATTTGCCGACAATAGTGTAGCGATCCCAATCAATGACGTTCTAGTAAGCCCGTCAGAATTCATCCAAGCTTCCAGCGAAAGATACTAACGGGGTCGTACCCAGGCTCCAGCGATATACTACCAACGCCCTGTGTGATATAACCTGTGCTATGGTTGTATGGAGTGTATGATGACTCAGAGTCCACTCGGAACCCCAGGCCTCCGGCCCGAGCACGTTGTCTTTCTATTTCGTGTTCACGCTCGAAACGCCGAGCACGTTTAGCTTTCGCAATCTCATCTTCGGTTCCCAAAGTATAAGAAGAATTCTTGAGAGCTTTCTTGCCTTTCTTGCTGCCTGAGGGCTCTGCCTGACTGTGAAACCATCAGATAAGTAATGATCAGCGGATGGGTAGAGTGAAAGGAACTTACAATTTACGTTTTAAATTTGACTTTGGTTCAAGTCTGAATATAATAGCAGTGAGTGTAAGGGAATATCGTAACAGCAATAACGCACGCATGCAACTTAAAGTTCGCCCAGTCGAAAGTCCACAGATCTCCTGCTATCGTATGTTGATGGATTACCTTCTTCATTTCCTCAGTCGCTTCATGCCTGTTGGAGTTGTCCATTTGACTCATTTGTTGCTCGACCCATTTCCTATGCCCACCAATTGTCAGCTGGCTCTCGGTGAACTTCAGATTGCAATTTTATTACCGGAGAGAGACAGGAAAGTCCATGCTGATGAGAAAAACGGGGCAAGATGGTAAGTAAAACAGTTAGCGTAGACGTGGCAAGGGGTTCTCAATGAAAGAGCAGGAAACAAGTTCAGTTTATGGTTGTTTTGCGCTGTTGTGCGTTGTTGACTGGGTTCACTCCAACGTTATTGACGCAGTGCAAGAACTGCTCGGGCTATATAGGACAGTCTAAAATATGTACGGAATGGACAGATAGATTCTAAGCTTTTGGAGGGTTGTAGACTGAAACGAAATTATTAGGGGAATTATACGAGTTGTCGAATATCACCTACAGATCTTCCTGTTCTTGATTACGGTCCACTTGAACCGTTTGACGTATAAACTGATTGCTGTCAATGCAGAGAAGAGAATGACAGCTTTAAGCCCGATCTTTTTGCGCTCGTCGTGCTCCGGCTCAGCAGCCCAGTTCAAGAAGGTAACAACGTCCTTGGCCATCTGGGAAGCTGTTGCCGGCGTCCCTGTAGAAAATGTAACGTTGGTTCGTGCGACAATTCGAAAGATGCCGTTATCCGGTCGCACCATCCTCGTATTCAACTACCCCATCAAAAAGAACGCGAGCCATAGCGATTGCACCTCCAGGGAAATAAGGGTTGTAATTCAAGCCTTCACGAATTTCTACGCCAGCGGGAGGGTCTACATATCCGGTCAAAAGAGAGAAAATGTAATCCTGGAAATATAGATCGAACAAGAAATTAAGGAGAGTTCATTAGCTGTGTATGTGAATGCGAATGCGATACGATAGACACGT
This sequence comes from Ramaria cf. rubripermanens, assembly GCA_003316465.1. NCBI lineage: Eukaryota > Fungi > Basidiomycota > Agaricomycetes > Gomphales > Gomphaceae > Ramaria > Ramaria cf. rubripermanens. The sequence goes on from QFFB01000657.1 coordinate 66,729, forward strand.
ACCGGCCCTCCGTGTCGAGCTTTAGTGATCAAACTCAAGTCAGGAGGAATTGAACCCCCATTGCTTGCTCTAGCGGCCTCCTCGTTAGGGTATGGGCCCGGCATATAATCGGAGAGTTTTCCAGGTCTCTGAAACATTTCGCCTTGGTCGTCCGGACCATCTGTATATTCTACTTCCTCGGCCATGGCCTTGACTTCATCGACTGTGTGCGAAACACCAACCAGATTGCGCCAGGCGATACGATCGAGAGAATGGCATGCTGCACAGACCTCACGATAGACTTGGTATCCGCGCCGAATACTTGGTGCGGGTTGACGATGACAGTAGAGTGACATTGTGTAAATGACTTACCTTGCATGGTCAAATGTGTCTAGAAGTCCCCGATGCGGCCAAGGGTAAGCCGTAGGATGAAGGCCATCTTCACTGGGGCTGTTTGCTTTGACTTCGCCGATGAATGGAAGTGTTCCGTAGAGGTGTGTGTACCAAGCAATTGACCCGACCGAGAATAGAGTCGCGGAGACAAGAGCTGTGCGGGAGACAAGAAAAGACTGGGGTGTTGCATCAAGTGAGAGCATGATAATCAAAAAAAGAAAGATACCCACTTGCGTTCCCGGAGCAGCTGAGGAGGTGGACGAGGATGCGAAACGCGCCTACTCGGCGACCATGAACACTAGCTAACCACTGAGAGAAAGTAACTCACGTTGAGATGTAGTGCTACCCGACCAGAAGAAGGGATGAGGCTGGACCCCCTCAACACGGCAGCGGGAAGCCTCAGCATGTCCAGTAACAGTTATACGTTTTTACGAGTAGTTTGCTGGCTGTGACAATTGTCACACCCAGTACACGGCCTCCCGGACACCACGTCGCACTCTACTAGATAATATTCTTTGTTTGACATATACATATGACTGACTAAATAGTCTTTGTGGAATACGCGAGTGACCGGCAAATCGATTCCTGAAAACTTGGTCAAGAAGCATTGAAAACAGTAGTCATTCGAATGTCCCATGCTGGCTTAGAAAATGCAGGCGCATAGTTCTTCCAGACAGCAACAGACGGCACACTAAAAGCACCAAGCTCGTCAGCCCCACAGAATGGATCGAAAATCAGAGACAGACTTACTGTCGCCAAGCTAAATAGGAGACCACGTCATCCATAATCAGCCCAATAGTAGAAAATAAAGTTCTCCACTCACCATGCCGTACACGCCCCGGCACCCGCACCACCTCCTTGTTGTTGTGGGGGCTGCTGACTTTTCAAAAAGGAATTGAGTAAGTTCTTACTATTATACTTAGGTATCCACACATACACGTATACGGTATTGGGCTGTGGCCTTAAACCAACGTTAGTCTGAACTCAATCCACGCATTGAGACACTCACTGTGGCGCGTAATATTGTCCAGGCTGCTGATAAACCTGCTGGGGCTGAGTAGGGTAGTATCCCTGAGAAAAACGTATGTCAATCAGCGAAAAATAGCCGATGTCGGTCAAACAACTAACGCCCTGGCCTGGAGGAGGACCTTGAGGAGGGTAGTAGGGCTGTTGCTGCTGGCCGCCGTAGTAATCTTTCGCAGACATTTGGGTAGTGATGAGTGTTGAGGGTGAAAGCTGTAGGGGTGCGGCTGCTGCGCTTACCTGTGTTTTCTCACGATGGGACCCGGAATGAGAGTCCCTCACGCGACCAAGGGCTGCGCAAAATATCTGTTCGACATTGGGCATCGGCGACGACTATTATCTCGAGGATGTTGTAGTCTTCAGTGTCCCGGACTCTGACATTAAATATGGTCCGGACCATCAGGATCTGTCAAAACGCGAAGCTCTTGACTTCCGTTATACTATCACCGGTCAGGATGTGGATCACTTTCCTCATTTTATTAATAAATAATTAGACACTT
>QFFB01000659.1:0-10921 GCA_003316465.1 Ramaria cf. rubripermanens
GTCCATGTATTCCCCATGTCCATGTATCCCCCATATCCACATATCCCCTGTGATAATGTATCCCCCATGATCAGGTATCCCCCATGTCCACATATCCCCCATGATCAAGTATCCCCCACGTCCAAGTATCCCCTGTGTTCATGTGTCCATGTATCCCCCCTGTCCAAATATTCTCAGACCAGTACCATATCCCCATATGTATAGTACTGGGATCATGACCATACTGGGATCATGACTGTACCGGGATCATGACTGTACTGGGATCATGACTGTACCGGGATCATGACTGTATTGGGATTATGACTGTACCGGGATCATGACTGTATTGGGATTATGACTGTATTGGGATCATACCGTACTGGGATCATACCGTACTGGGATCATACCGTACTGGGATCACATTATACTGGGATCATACCATGCCGGGATCATACCGTACTGTGATTATACCATACGGGGATTATACCGTACCGGGAACATACCGTACCAGGATTATACTGTACCGGGAACATACCGTACCGGGATCATACCATACCGGGAACATACCGTACTGGGATCATACCGTGCTGGGATCATACTGTGCCAGGATCATACCATGCCAGGATCATCCATACCGGGATCATACCATACCTGGATCAGTACTGTACCCAGATTAGTACTCTATCCCCAGATCATGCCATTCCCTACATCCCCAGATCAGTACCATCCTCAGATTAGCACATCTTTTTTCTTTTTCACTCTCACACAGCCATTTTATTTATAATCCTACCTGAAAGGGTGTCAGGAGGGTGGCTGGTGGATGGTGGTTGAGGGAAGGGTGGTAGCCTGGGCTGGGTATGGCACTGAACTGGTGGCCTGGCTACAGCCTATGAGCTTGCTGGCGCTCGCTGACCTAAAAGCTGACATAAGATTTAGTCAGCAGCGCCCACAACCCACCAAGCTCGTTTATATATTAGATTTGACACATTCTTGCTTACTTCTACTAGTGTAACTTTCCCCTTTGTTTCCTTTTTTGTATTCAAATTGCCACAAGTTAGCTACAGGGCTAGGAGAGGTGACTTAACAAAAAGTGTCAATGTGGATTAGTGTCAAGACTGACACTTGGTGGGGCAGCTACACAAGAATAAGGAATTGATGAGGGTATAAGGAGGTATGTAGGTGATCAAAAGATGGAGTGATTCAGTGTCTTGTCAATTCAGTGCATCTGTGATGGTTTGCCCATGTATGAGGGTGTGAAGTATACAGGATGCTTGTGTATGTATATTTTGAATGAGTCAGAGGCCCAGTGCCCCATGGCTTGGATTACATTGTCTGGCACTCCCATGAGGGCAAGTGTGGTGGCTCCACCTGAATGCAAGGAATGGCCACCTATGCTGGCACCCAGCATTGCCTGTAGCCATGACACAAACTATGAATACTGTACATCACAGATCTTAAAGCAGCAAAAACCAATCTCATCACACAAGCCAATATCTCTCACTTCCTTGATGGACTCTGGTCAGATGTCTTGGCTGACCACTTCATTGACCTTAACAAAGTTTACTCCAGACATTATGCACTCTACTCCAACCACAAGCACACACAAACCATCAGAGATCTTAAAATCATGCTGACCTCAGGTAGTGGAGGTAGAAAGCCAGACAAGATGATTAGGACTCACAGCAAGTGGTCAATTGCCTTCACCACCACTAAGACCACAATTCTCTTTGCCTACCCATATAGGGGCAATGAACTTACACAATATGAAGCCCTCATCATTGGGTAATTTTCTGCCTTTGAGGACATCAGAGAGCATGGCAAGGTCATTGACCTTGACCATGCTATCCAGTTGCACATCTTCAGAGGCAACAACTTGTCGTTCATCTCCTTCAATGAATTCAACAACCTCTTCACCTGTCTCATCTTCTCAAAACCATTTTCACATGAGTGTAATGTTAAAAGATTCAGAGTTGAGCAGTCCAATCCACAGCCAATTTGCCAGCAGTACAATGACAGGTGTTGCTCAAGCGATGATTGCAAATACCATCATGTGTGCATTATCTACTCAGGGTGGTACCAAGCTAAAGACTGTACATCAGCAAAAAAATCTAGCCCTGAGAAGAGCAGTGCTCACTGATGGTTGAAGTGTCCCAGGTGGATGTGTGGTTACATCTGGTCAATGCATGCACTTTCTGAGTCACCATCTGCTGATGCAATTGAGTTCACTGAGCCTCTCCCTGCAGTCCCTCACACTGTACTCAACAACTTGGAAGCCTAAAACACAATAGCTGCAAACCCTCACTTATTTCAGATTGTCACACCCATCAATATCAATCATTTTGAAGCACTCTTGATCTCACACCTGAGTCAACCACTTGTAGCTTGGTTCTGCCACAGCCTCCATGAAGGCATTTGGCCATTCACCAACCCAGATCAAAGTGCTCCATCCACTTTCAACTACTCTTCATACTAATTACCTGAGGAGGGTCTGTCCTTCATCAGGGAGCAGCACAATGAGGAGATCAGTGCCAAGTTTTATAAACAATGGTACAAAGGACATTATTTCAATTTTACTGTATGTTCTTTTATCTTCATGGACTCTTTATTTACATCATTTTCTTCATTCTATTCAGCTTCTCCCATTTTACTCATTACTTCTCATCCAGACATTTTTCATTGACATCACTACCTTCTTCCTTCTCTTCTCATTCATCATTCTGAGGCACTCTTATATGTATAACATCAAGCTGATTAAATCAATGCCAGACACAAGTTGAGGTGTGCAACAGCACATACATTCCATTTGAGGTGCATATGTATGTGGCTTTAAGAGTGCAGGTTTTGTGATACATGCTTGATTAAGTATTTCTTGAGCAGATGATGGAGCCAGATGTAGTTAGGCTCACTTGCACCAGTAGTCTTTCCTTCTTGTGAATCTGGTTCTTTAAGATGTGAATGCATGCACTTAACTCCTCTGTCCAAAGTTTTGTCATTGTGTTCTGATCCTTCATGACTTCATGACTCCACTCAGGTTGTTTGGCTTGGTCAGCTTTGTCTCCTGAATCATCATTGAGGCTGATGCGATCTCTGAGATATGTGGTGGAGGTGAATGTGGTGCTTTCTTGAGCACTTGTGAGGGTTCATTCCCCATTGGATTCAGACAAGATGTTGATGTAGTGTCACAGAGTGGCTTTGCTGCAGCTGTCATTTGGTAAAATATGATAGAGGCAGATAGTGGCTTCAGACATGAGGATCTCCCCTAATTGGTGACTCTTGATGACTGTGAGACAAGCTTGTACTGTTCCCTGTGTGACAATGGGGGGTTCAGAGGGAGTGCTGTTGCTGGATTGAATGGTATGTCTGCCATTGCTGTCCATGAAGTGCTTTAGATGTATGTGCAGTATGAATGGAATGATAGTGAATCTGTTGTGAGGTCAGCAGAATCTGTGGCAAGTGAGTGTGTTTTTTACCTGTGTGAGGTGCAGATATGCAGCAAGTAAGTGCAGAAGTGAGTGGGTGAAAGCAAGCTAAAAAGAATTTGTGTGAGCCCCTCTGGAAAAACACATTCCACAGTGTGGTGTACCCACTGCATTGTGTAATTCTGAGACATAACCCTGTGCACACAGAGCTGTAGTTAGTGCTACTCAAGGTGTTGAGTGGCACATGAATGCATACTGGGAAGAGCTTGAACTGTGTGGAGGGAAGGGCAGTGCTGAATGCCATTGATGCAGAGTGGTTGAACCTGTGGTTGGATAATAGCATGTTTGCAGCTGGGTGCACATGCAATTTGTCACGTGTAAGCTCATTCCTTGCTTAAACTCTGATGCATTCTTGCCATTAGTCAGACTGCTTGCTCATTATCATATTCAACCCATCATATCATATCACATCTGTCATTACAAGTAAGAAAAGGACTCAAAGGACTATTTTTCTTTATTATTTCAATGGACATTCTAGTTATCTTCATTTTCCTTCACCATTCAAACTCTTTTCACGGTCTTCCTTGCCTTTATAACATACTTCGTCGGACTTCATCTATCCACACTTCACTGAGGCGCATATTAGTGTGTAGTTACAGACAAGGCACATTTAAGTGCGTAGCACACTATTTAGAGTATAGTGTCAGTTCCTTTCCTTTTTCTTTTTCATTACTATTGATCAGATCACTCTTATTCCTACTCTACTTCGTCTAGCTAGCGAAGTTGACCCCTAACAAGCCAGGGGCTCGAATTTTTTAATATCTATGTATTTTATATTTTTTTTGATAAAAGGAAAAAATAGCTCAAGGATTTTTTTGATTCCTCCGCAAATGTGATGCTGAATATGGCACGCACGTTGATTAACTGAAAGTGACGTAGTGCAGGGGTCGGAGATAGTATATGATGATATTCCAGAAATTTGGCTCAGGGGTTCTTTCAGCGTCAAGATGGATCGTTGGTCAAATAAAAGAAGAGAGGTTTGATGTGTGGTGATGAAATGAGAGAGTAGATAGGTAAACTAGTGTAGTTGGTTTATATATTGTAGAGTTTTGTTGAAGGAGATAGTAGGAAATTTCTGAAAGGCAAGTCTGAATGCCCTGAGCTTTTCTAAGTGTATCAAGAAGGATATAATTCTGGCTGAAGAATAACATACAGGAATGTTATGATATTTATACGAGAAGGTGTATGGGTGATTTTGGGAATGCTAATAATAGGGATGGAGGTCTGGAAAATTAGTAACTAAGGGGATGAAAAGATAGTACTATATGTGGAGCAAATAGTGTTGGATTTTGTTTTTGGATAGTGAAAAAAATCTGAAAAATAATCAGTCGTCAGGGGAAGAAAATAGTGAATGGGGGAATTGGAAGTATAATTTTAGATGACAAGTAAAAAAAGATAATAGAAAAAAATGCCTGTCTCTTTGACATAATAATGTGAAAGCCGCTCCTTCTTCTCTTATCCCATATGCGATCTGATCATTGGATATGTTTGATGTGTCCCTCAATATTAAAGCCTGTGTCATCGTTACTCTCGTACGACCCTCTATAGTCGCAACATCCCTTTCCGTTCTATTTTTGTTATTCTGACAGTTCAGGCGCCTGCTCACCATGTAACCGGGCTGATCAATTTATTGGTGACGCGTGTGTGGGGTAATCATGTGCGTTACCCATCTACCCATACTCGTGATGTCATAGCGCATCTACGACTCACGTGAGTGGACTGAGTGTTGTCTCATGGTTTCCTCTTTGAATATAACAGATAAAACCCCTTTTGAACATTATTCCTAATCCTTTTTTATGACTGAGAGAAAGAAAGAAAAGAGAAAAGAAAGAAAAAAAAGGTAACAAAAGGATAAAAGAAAAAATGACATCACAATGTTTATTATAGCATTTTTTATCACAACAGAATTTTCTTTTCACATGTTTACTCCTTTAAAGACTACAGACTATTACTTATAGTTAGCATAACACAAAATACACTTAGCGCTTTTTTCGCCCTTACTATTAGTCTGATTCTGCAACACACTTAGTTCTTTTACTTGAGCTTCTCAATATCTCACCTGTTATCCAGCCCTGAGTTTAGGGCTAGGATTTATCTATTCTATTATCAATTTACTCTTTGTTACGCACCTCCTGCTTCTCCAGACTTAACCCCCTATCATATAAAAAGTCTTCAACACTCGACCTCACATTATTTTACAACATCTTTGTAGCTTGGGGATATGTATATAAGGGCTTAGTCTCTCCCTACAAATTCAAGTTAAGTTCAATTCTCAAAGTCTCTCTTAAGTCTACATCCAGGTCAATGTCATGACTGCTGTTTTCCACATCTTGAGTTCAGTGAATTACATTGATCTCCCCAGCATCCTTCCATCATGCTGATATCAGCAAGGCCTCTGCAGTCTATCCCACTCCTATTTTCTAGTCACCAAACATGACCTTCATCATTATGCCACCATACTTTGCCCTTGTTTTGCATCATTCACATCCCCCTTGCAGCATGTAGGGGCACCAAGTATGAGTAGAAGTCTGGTCTAGCTGATGGGTTTCACTCATAGATCCCATCAGCAACCTTGCCCCATGAAGGTGGTTCAACCCTTACTCCATGTCCCAGCATATGCTACCAATCCACAGTGTTCTAGCCCTTCTCTATCCATCCCCCCCTGCATTGGCTTTTACTATAAGTACTTCTATTCCACCTGTATACTTCTCTAGTTCAATTATCATATGTCTACCTTGCTATTTGACCTCTTACTACTAGAAAAAACCTTAGTAAAACAATCCACTGCCTCATTGGTAGTTGTGTCTATTGGTGAGCTCAAACCTTTGATCTTATTTGCTATGCCCCCTTAGGGGCATCACTGAGACTGCTGTTCACAACACTTCACAGGAGTGTTCAGATCAGTGAAAGGAACACCTGAACTGGGGTGACCTTTCCTTGAAGACATGCACTATTCATTGTGTACTCCTCTTGGGTTATTCAGTATGACCATAGGCCCATGTTGGAATTACATTGATGTTCTATCTTTACCCCCAAACCCAATCTTGACAGTCAAGTCCCAAGTTTAGGGCACCAAGTCAAAGCCTTGTCACAGTACACAGCCTTTGCACATGTCATATGTCACATGTCACATGTTACAGTCACACATGTTATCAAGAAGTTAAGAAGTCAAGTTGTATGAGTCATTCCCATTCTCAGCACCAGTCAACCACAGTACCAGTCTCTTTGCCACACAAATGACTGCATTATAGATTGCATGCAGGCTAATAGGTATTATTCATGTTAGTGAATCTTTAGCATGGGAAAGTGAAAAAAGCAGATCTTGGATAGGAGTCAATGGTCCACTTTGAGGGTTAAAAATAGCACATAGAAGAGCAGATCTCAGATAGCAATCAATGGTCTGCTTTAGTTTTAGAGGGAACAGGGGGAGGATGATAGGCCAGCAATGGAGTATGGTGGGTCCATACACACTCTGAAAAGATATTGTGGACCATTGGTCTGGTGCCATGGACTGCTAAATGGGGTTGTTGCAGGTCATTGGTCTGGGACTATGAATTGCTAAATGAGGTTCTTGTGGATCATTGGTCTGGGACCATGGATCACTGAATGGGGTTGTTACAGATTGTTGGTCTGGGACCATGGATAACCAGAAGGGGTTCCCCTGATATTGCCCCCTCTCCTGAGTGGTGTATGCTCAAAGCATGGGACATGAGTAAGTGACAGGCAGAGGAATGGATCCAGTGTGAGGCACCAGGGTAGTCCTGATAGAACTCATGGACCTTAGCTGATGCTGAGACATCACCTTCTGTAACCCATGTATTCTCCTTATACCCATACCCTTCCCATTTGACCAGGAACTGCAGGTTGCCTCTCATTAAATGGCTGTCTAGGATTTTCTCTATAACATAGTATTCTTCACCATCAACCATCTCTGGTAGAGGTGGGGGTTGTGCTCTCTGCACAGGAATGGGGTCTGCTGGTGCTGGTAGGAGCTTGACAATGTTGAAGATGGGGTGAAGCCTTGCCATGGATGTGGGTAGGCAGAGGCAATAGGCATTATGCACCACCTTCCATTGGACAACATATGGCCCAAGATAACAGTGGGAAAGCTTCTGTGATGGGTGTGTTGTCTTAATGTCACTTGCATCCAGGAGGACATGATCACCAGTTTTCAGTTCAGGGGCAGGGATCCACTGTTGGTTGTAATACTGAGCCATGTTATCTTTTGCTTTGGCAAGTGCAGCCTGAGTTTCTGTAAGGGATATCTTCATGTGATCCTTGAACTCATTCACTGATTCTATGTGGGAGTCAGGCTGGTTGGGTTTGAATCCCATCCACAGGTGGTGGCCAGCATCCAGCATGAAGGGGGTCTGTTCTGTAGCAGAGTGGATGTGGTCATTGTATTGGAACTCTGTGAGTGGTAGGAGTTTGTCCCGGTCATCCTGCTGTTCATTGATGAAGAGGTGGAGGTGCTGCTCAAGCTCCTGATTGACCCACTCCATTTGTTTGTTGCCCTGCAGATGGTATGCTGTGATTGCTGCAAACCAAATCCCAAGTAAATGGTAAAGCTCCCAGGTCAGTTCTGCCACAAACTACAGCCCATGATTGGAAATACTTGTTGTGGAAGTACATGCAGCTTCCAAACATGTGTCAGGAACAGTCACACAGCTCCAAGTGCAGTTATTGTGGTTGTGGTTGGGATGAAGTGGGACCTTTTGCTCACCAGGTCTACTACATTCATCACAGCATCATACCTGTGTGATTCCAGCAGTTCAATGATGAAATTGATACTGATGGTGGCCCATCAGGATTCAGGAACTGGAAGTGGGACCAGATCTCCCATTGGTAGACATCATTGTGCCTTTGTCTATAAGCAGAGGTTGCAGGTCTTCACATGTTGGCCAATATAGCAAGACATCTGTGGCCACCAGTAGTTCCTTACAATCAGCTCCAATGTTTTCCACCTGCAAGCATGTCCTGCCACCCATGTGTCATGATGCTGGGACACAATCTGGTGCCAGACCCCTTGTGGGACAGATCTTACCTTGGAAGTGGAGCAGCCCATCCAACTCCACCTATTCTGCACTCTGTACTGAATGGGAGTGACCCTTCTGCAACTCCTCCACTGCCTTAACCATGGACTCCTTGTTCTCACCATCATGGAATGCCTTGTAGATGTCCCAGAGTACATCTACCTTGTTGTGATAAATAATATTCTCTGAGTTGAATCATTAATACCTCACCATTATGCGATTACTAATTCACTGTTACACTAAGGTAACATGCCACTAGCATCAGTGCGATTCACTGATCAGAGTATTGTTGAACTCATATGCAAATCATATGACATTATGAGCATCTCACATGATTGGGGAGAATGAGACCCCAATCAGAGACCAAGTGTCTAAAAGACGAATTTGGTATGATTAAAGATGACATAATTTCCAGGCCACCAGACCATTCAAACATGCTATACCATTTGGAAGTGGTGTACAGGGTCATTGGAACTTGGGGAATGTGAGTGGAATGTAGTACCAAGAGTATTCATTAAACAGCTGCCCAAGGAACAGGGCAAAGAGGGCATGCTTCCCTATGCATACATTGACATGCATATATTCGAGGAATTTCAAAGATCTGTTTATTTCCTATTGTTTCAAACAACTCAATTCACTGATTATGATTACTATTCTATGTTGTAAAGGGCTTTGTATCTTCTGACCAAAGTCTCCTAACATTTCACTCACTTGATCATTTTCCTCATTATGATCACTACCTGTCAGACTGCATGTAGTCGCCCCTTTGTCCACATGCATCAATTACCCCATTGTTCCAGATGTTTTATTGCAGATTATCTGCAATGATGTTGTATAAATATTGTAGTATGACCTGTATGTTACACTAGTTAGAATTTAGTCTATACTCACTCTGAGTCGGAATTTAGTCTGCACTCAAATTGCACACAGTCTACAGCGACTTAAAATATTGCTACAGATTCGTACTTGCTGTTTTATACAGCTTTGAAGCCTGCATGAGTAGAACAACTCTTGCGACTTAGTTGTCCGCTCATAGATCAACCTGTCTAAGCCATCACTGGGTAATCCCATACTCCACTCTTCATCATATCCGAGAGCCAAGTTTCTGGTTGCCATCACCCCCATCAGGAACCCATGATTATGTCATCAGGTGCCTTGATAAACCTCAGCATAGGTGATTAATTATTTCGACAGTGATTTACTAATACTCTAATTGCTCGATCACTATTGCCATTCACAGGTTCATCTTTGGGCACTTTAATCGCCTGACTAGGAGCATTGATTAGTCATCAATCACACTTTGTTCCCACACAAAATACCCATTGAGTGATCATTTCATTCATTCACACAGATGAAATAACAGGCTTAATAATCTTTAACAACAACACACCTCTGCACCCTGTGCACTCACCCCTTTAAGTGCATGGACTACAAAGAGCTCCAGATGGAGAAATGTCATATTGGTATCATCCCTGCTTCCAATGTCATGGGCTGTGCAATGGGACAGTGCATCAGGCTTCCCCATTGAGGATGCTGGTAGAGCTTGAATTCAAACCTTGAGAGATACAGCAACCACCAGGCTTGTCTCCAGTTGAGCTTCTTGGATGTCTGGAAGTACTTGAGGTTTTGTGATCTGTTCAGATCTTGAACATATGCTGGGCACCCTTGAGAAAATATTGCCACTCTTCCAGGGCTCTGATAATGGCTAGCATTTCCTTGTCATAAATCTCATAGTTCCTTTATACAGCATTCAGATTCTTGGAAAATAATCCAATATGATGCCACTTGTCATCCATAGTGGACTTCTGGGAGAGCATAGCTCCAGTTGCTATGTCTGAGGTATCAGCTTCAACACAGAAGGCCTGTGGGTCATCAGGAAAAACAAGGATGGGTGCTGAAGGGATGTTGCTGAAAGGCATGCTAAAATGTGGCAAGCTAGTTGACTCTGTGTTAAGCAGTTCATTGTTTGACTTCTGAGGACTGCTGGACAGGGTATCAGAGGGGGGGGTCAAAAGGTGTGGTTCTTTGGCTGCTGTTGATGGTCTGCATTTCTGTCCCTTTGACACCCTTGAGGTCCACAGGGGGTGGGACAGTCAGATGTGTGGTTTGTTGGCCTGGGTCAATGGTCTGCTCTTCTACCCTGTCTGAGCCCATGAGGCCTCTAGTGTGTAGGAAGGTAAAAAAAGTGGTTTGTTAACTGTGGTCAATGGTCCACACTTTTGCCTTTCCAGCCTGCTCTTTGTTATGAATATAAAAACAATAAAGTATATTAGTAAAAATATTCCATTATATTTTTTCAGTGTTGTTTTGGAACCCTTCAAGACTTTGGTGTTATTGCTAACGCCTCAATCTATCAGAATGTGTCATTTATGAGGCTTCAAGAATATTAAACAATGCTGCAGCACAACTCCGGAAATAATTTAATATTTG
>QFFB01000672.1:0-40552 GCA_003316465.1 Ramaria cf. rubripermanens
GAACTATTTAACTACCTAGTAATTGTTCATAAATAGGTAGCTTATTTGTGGATGACCCCTAACAAGAATGCATGGATGTAACAAAATTGCAAACTGGCAAAGATTACAGTAACAATTGGAGGAAGTTCTTATGATGGAACTCAGGGGACTTTGGCTTCAATGTGCTGTGCCTCTTAATAACTACCAGTCCCAAAGTATTTGGAATGGAGGGTAATGTAAGTATCAGAGTAGCAAATTTCCAGTACATGCAGAAGTGGTGGAAGTGTACTAAGAACATACAGACAGAGGTTAATATGTAAGTGTAGTTGATATTCAAACTAAGAAACTGGTACAAATACATGGGCTTATATACTAGGGGGTACATGTCACAAAGTAGAGTAATGAGTTCCAAGTCAGAATGGAAGAGGCATGTGTTATGAAACAGAATTGTATTCAGGGAACATATTGTAGAGAAGGGAGATAGATGTAAGTGTAATGTCTAAGGTACCCATCATCCATTGGTAAGGGGACACAGGTGTTCCATTGGGAACAAGGTACCATTGCTGATGGAGTGGACAAGAGGGAATGGATAGCTGAGTAAGGATATAGTGGTTCCGCTAACAAGGATGTAGAAGCTAGAACCATAAATGCAGAATATACAGATGTAACAGGACCACTCTTCTCCTTGTAAGTCTCCAGAGGAGCCAAGTTCTTTGAGAGCCTTGACAACCTTCTCATCCTAGTTTTCTATTGGATCCTCAATATCTAACACTGAACCTCTGGAATCCTGGACCTCTGGACTCCAATGTAACTATTATACTCCATTCTAGTTCTTGTTATATGCCTCTTAAAGTATAATCCCTATTCATGACCCAAAGTAGAATACTTGTACCTTGTTCAATCCAAACCTTGAATCCAACTCCAAACACTGCTTATTATACTACCTGTATATCTTTCTTGTTCTACGCTTATGTCTTTCTTGTTATACACTCTTAGGATACAATTAGGATATGAGGTATTAATAGCCCTCTGTTAGATCCCCATTCCACCTTGGATCTCAGCATACCTTGGAATTTCAGACCATGTACCTCAGGCCTCCAGCCTTGAGTACTTCAGTCACACTCAGACACACACCTATATGATTGCTACATATCTGTTATTACTCTTTCTTATTCTTAGTACATCCCACCCTGCCCGTTAAAGATGCACTAACAGGAATAATACCTATTAGCCTGCATGCAACGGTCCTTCTACCTGGACGGTCTATAATGCAGTCGTTCATGGGCAAAGAAACTACAGCTGTGGGTTGACTGGTACTGAGAACGAGTTGTACAACCTGAAGAACTAGGATGTAACACAGGTGACTTCTTGTGATGATCGCCCTGCTTCGTGTGATGTATGATGTAGACTTGTGACGTGTGACTTGTGATGTATGTGCGGCTATGTCCTGTGACAAAGCTTTGACTTGGTGCCCTAAACTTGGGACTTGACTTGGACTTGGATGTAGACTTAAGAGAGACTTGACTTGAGAACTGAACTTGACTTGTTATTGTACTGAGAGACCGAGCCCTTTATATACACATCCCCAAGCTACAATGATGTCATGCACTGCAATGGGTGAGTCATATGATGAGCAAGCAGGTCTGAGTCAGGATGAGTAATGGCGAGAACACAAAACACAAGGGGAAACAAAGGAGAAATTATAATAGCGAAAGTAAGCAAGAATGTGTCAGATAGGGGTAAAGTATGGCGAATGAGTAATAAAAGATCCAAAAATAGAGCAAGTATGAGTCATGATGAGAAAAAACTAACTAAAATAGAAACAAGGTGAGTCATTCTGAAATGAAGTGAGTCATGACAAGAACACTATAAATATCCACCAATCATAGTCGTACAAATGGTCCACTTTCTCTGAGATGAGTCATGGGATTAATTGGCACAATTGAGTCATAAGAGTGAGGGTGACGAATCAATAACAGAAATAACTCCTGAGCTTCTCCTTGATCCACTCCCATGATAGAACATGAGGGGGCGACAGTTGTATACGGTCTTGAGTAGCTCTATGATAAAGGTTGAGTCAGATCGATGTGGGAGGGTTGGTTGGGTATGGAGCCCAGAATTCTGCCTCGTATTCTTTCCTTCCTTCATTGTGAACAACCTTGCCCATGTATCCAAGGAATGTGAACAGCTGTGCATCGTCTTGGAAATACACAGAATCTCCAATGGCATATGCTTTCGGAATAGAGGAATGTGACTTCTTCGTTGAGAGCCATGCTGCTTTAGGTGACTGGGGGTAAAGCATGTGATGAAGCTCGGCATGTCTTTGAATATCTCCCAAATTGAGTGACCATCGTGATAATGAGGGCGATGTTGGGGAGTTAAAGGTCTGAAGGGGAATAGAATTTGAAGCTGCGTTATTGATGGACGGCATGGGGATAACAATGAACTGATAATCAATGGGGTATGGCTGAGTCGTCTGGCTGGGCTGAATTGAGATGATGGAATAAGCTGAAATGAAATAGACACATGTGGAGCTTGGAGTTTTTAAAGACTCCTTGGAGTTTGAAGCTTTTTAGATACATGTCATTTGATTTTCCTTCACCGTATCATGTGACTGCCTGGTCACCTACTCCCCAATCCCCATATCACTCTCTAGTATATAAGCCTGTTCCTCACAAGTATGTTAGTTTAGTTCTGATATCAACAATAACCCTCCCCCCCTTTAATTGTATGTCCTTCTCTGTAAATAGATCCATAGCCTAGGCCTTCAGGCCTCCCATCTGAAATATAGGGACAAACAGCCACACAGGCACAACACTATAAGTTGAAGCCAAGTCCCCCTGACCTGACCCCACCTTGGCCTTCAGCCAAGTAGCTTGGTACCATCTGTCACTAGGTATCTTAACAGTATATCAGAACTCCTACATTCAGCTGTTACATTATGCCTCAAGCAACCATATCTTCAGTACATAATGCTAGCAGACCAACTCCGGCCATCCAGTCTCGCAGAGCAAGGACAGAATCCATCCCACCCCAAGAAAACCCCCCATTCCATAACCATTATTGCCAGGCCCAGTGTGTCAAGTCACTCCCTGAGGCCACATCAAAGATATAGTCAATGAGGGCTCTGAGGAACCTCAAGGATATTTGGAAGTATCCCAGAACCCCATAGATGGTGACCTGAGCAAACCCACCGACCCCAATGACAGCACACCAGACAGCACAGACAACAAACCCTGACCTGACCCTAATCCCAGGGAAGGCCCTGCACTGCCAGACCAGGAGCCCATCATGGCATTATTCAATGCAATGACTAGGCTTGCAGACACTGTAAATGACAGCAGGCAAGAACCCTCCAAAGCTAAGCTTTGGGAACCCGATCAATTTGACAGTTCAGACCCAAAGAAACTCAGAGGTTTCCTACTTCAATGCAGGCTCAATTTCCATTCTGGGCCAAATTCATTTCAAGACAATCCAGCCAAGGTCAATTATCTACTGTCTTCCTTGAAAGGTATGGCTCTCAACTACTTTGAGCCCTACCTAACCAACAAGAGAAACAAACCTGGCTGGCTAAGCAACTTCAAAGCATTCACCAATGAACTCTGCATCAATTTTGGTCCATAAAATCTTGAAGCTGATACCAAGGTTGAACTCAGACAACTGGTTATGAAGGACAATCACAAGGCCACACATTTTTTCATTGAATTCTACTGACTTGTGTCATTACTTCAGCACAACAACCAGGCTCTCTACCAAAAGGTATATATCACACTCCCAAAGAGAATCAAGGATGAGATGGTACATTTTGACAAACCCCAAGGCTTGAATGAACTTTGTGACCTCATTCAGAAGATCAACCAAAGGTATTGGGAATGCCGATCCAAACTCTCTTGTGAGAGTCACTCAGCCTCAAAACCCAAGGCCAAGAATGAGAAAACAAACCAAGCCAACCCTGCCCCTGACTGTCAGCCACTGGCTGGCAATTCTAATGCCCAGCCCAACTCCAACTCCAACCCATCAAAGGAGAAGGACAAGCCAAAGGGGCAGGCCACCCAGTAGCCTAAGAAACCCAACCTTACTGACAAGCTCAGGAAAGATGGCAAGCTTACCCCACAGGAACAACAGCATCACGTGGACAACAACCTCTGCCTGCTTTGCAGCAAGGGAGGTCACATCATACATAAATGCCCATTGTCCACAAGAGGACGAACTGCTAAAGCTTCCAATGGGAAGGCCTCCAAAGGTAAACTGAAATTTTGGCCCAGGCCTCCAAGGTGAAAAAATAGTAAGCAACCCTTCTGCCTCCATCCATTCCAAGGGTTGCATTGACTCAGGTTGCATGCAAAGGGAGGTAAGACTCAATGCTTCTGCTTTCTCAGATTCTATGTCTCTTGTAGTTAGTTTATGTTCTGACCTTATCCCTCATGTATCCTTCAAAGCTCTAATAGATTCCAGTTCTACACATTGTTTCATTGACTCCACTTTTTTTCACAAATATGACTTGAAAACAGTCTATTTTGCCTATACTGCTTTGTTTATTTGATGGTAGTACAAACTCAATGATCACTGAATCAGTAGTTATACCTATCCTATCCAATTCCCCCATGGTCACACCCATTCTGTAGATTTTTATGTCACCCCCTTAGATGCATCTGTTTTGGTAGTTCTCAGACACAACTGGCTCATCCACTACAATCCGTTGATTAATTAGGTATTGGGCAGTATTACATTCCGAACAATCCTCCCAGGCATTCCTTTCGACACTATCAGATTCAGCTCACACTATGTCGGCCAAGTCCATCCCAAACCCTGCAAACCCTCACAGTGCCTACCCTAAAGCTGGAAGCACCTAAGGTTGCCTTGATCAATACAGCTGCATTCACGTGCACCTGTAGAATGGAAGGTACCCAGTGTTTCCAGTTGAATGTTGCCACAGCCAGTGTCTCAGCCCATTCAGTGTCATTCCCCCACCAAACAGGTGGATCTGCAAGAGGTCCTAGAGGAGTATCACAACTTTGCTGACATCTTCAGTAAAGCCAAAGCTGATGCTTTGCCACCCCACTGAACCTATGACCTGAAAATCAACTTGGAAGAGGGAGCTACACCTCCTCAACCTCTGTTGTACTCACTCTTGACCTTGAAACTTGCTACACTTCAAGAATTTGTTGATAAGCACTTAAACATGGTTTCATTCAGCCCACCCAATCTCCACATGGGACTCCCATTGTTTTCATCAAAAAAAAGGATGGCACACTTCGGCTCTGTGGAGACTTCCAAGCTCTCAATAAGATCATGAAGAAGGACCAATATCCACTTCCCCTGATTACTGACTTATTGGACACAGCTTGCAAAGCTCATATCTACACCAAGATCAATCTTCAGCATGTGTACCACCTAGTCAGGGTAGCCAAAGGAGATGAATGGAAGATGGTGTTCTGAACCCATTATGGTTCATTTGAATGGCCAGTCATGCCTTTCAGTCTTACCAATGGCCCCCCAGTTTTTCAATGTTTCATGAATGACATCTGTCAAGATTGGAATTTAGGGCAAAGGTAGAATGTCAGTGTAATTCCAACATGGGCCTACAGTCGCAGCGAATAACCCAAGAGTAGTATGCAATGAATCACACACGTCCTCTAGGAAAGGTCACCCCAGTTCAGGTGTTCCTTTCGCTGATCCAAACACTCCTGCAAAGTGCTGTGAATAGTGGTCTCGGCAATGCCCCCAAAGGGGGTGTGGCAAGATCAAAAGTTCAAGCTCACCATTAGGCACAACTACCAATAAGGGAGTAGGTTGTTGCACTTAAGGTTTTTTTCTACTAGTAAGAGGTCAAATAACAAGGTAGACATACGATAATCGAACTAGAGAACTGTACAGGTGGAATCGAAGTACTTATAGTAAAAAGCAAATGCAGGGGGGGACAGATGGAGAGAGGCTTCATAGGAAAAGGCAGTTGATGGGACCTATGAGTGAAACCCATTGGTTAGACCGGACTTCCACTTGCATTTGGTGACCCTGCATGCTGCATAGGAGATGCAAATGATGCAAAATGAGGATGAAGTATCATGGCACAATGGCAAAGAAGATGTTTGGCAACCAGCAAAAAGAGGTGAGATATATTGCAGGGGTCTTGCTGACATCAGTGTGATGGAAACCTGCCAGCCAGATCAACATAATTCGCTGAACTCGAGATGTGGAAAATAGCAGTCATGACAACATCCTAGGAGATTTATTGGATGAATGCATTGTTGTCTATCTTGACAATATTATCATCTACTCCAATGAACCTGTTCAGCACAGGGAACATGTCCATGAAGTACTACACCAGTTCTATAAGCATGGCCTCTATGCCAAAGCAGGTAAATGCAAATGGCACTGAGACTCCATGGATTTCCTTGGTTATATGCTATCTACTGATGGACTTACCATGGCCCACAACAAAGTACAGACAATCCAGGATTGGCCTGAACCTTGGAAGGTTAGAGACATCCAATCTTTCCTCAGTTTTTCCAACTTCTACCATCATTTCATTCATAATTACTTGGACATAACTGTTCCCCTCACTCAGCTCACTCAGAAAGGCACACCATGGGCATTCACCAAAGAATGTCAGAAATCATTCAACTATTTGAAGAACATGTTCACCTTGGCCCCAATCCTTACACACTGGATTCCCAACCAACCTTTGGTCATTGAAACTGATGCCTCGGAGTATGCCCTTGGTGCTATCCTCTCTATGTTCGACTCCAAAGGTGATTTACATCCAATTGCTTTCCACTCTTGGACATTTTCTGATACTGAGCCCAACTATGATGTCCATAAAAAAGAGCTACTGGTAATTTTTGAGGCTTTCAAGCATTGGAGACACTATCTTGAGGGTTTGGCAACCCCAATAGATGTTGTCACCAACCACAAAAATTTGGAGTATTTTTCCACCACTAAGGTTTTAACACAAAGACAAGCATGTTGGTCTGAATACTTATCACAGTTCAACCTCATTATTTGGTTCTGTCTTAAAAAACTCAGCACCAAGCCCAATGCTTTAACTAGAGGATAGGACGTCTACCCTAAAGAGGGAGGTAATGACTACATCTAAGTCAATCCTCAAAACCCATGACCAATATTCACCAACCAATAACTCTCTGAATCACTTCATGCCACCTACTTACAAGCACCCATACTCTGAGTGAGCACCTTGATGGACTCTGAACAGCTTCATGCCAATATATTAGCCAACCTGACATCTGACCCCATGATCCAAAAGCATCTCAGTGATGACACCAACCTGAGATGGATGCAAAATGACGATAGTTTCCTATGCTTCAACAACCAACTCAATGACCAAATCTATGTTCCTGAAGCTAACAACCTCCAACTCTAAATACTACAGTACAAACATGATCACATACTCATAGGACACTTTGGTCAAAACAAGATGTTAGCTCTGATCTGCTGAGAATATACTTGACCAGGACTTCAGACCTTCATTATTGACTTTTGCAAGTCATGTACCACTTGTATGCAATCTAAGTCACAGTGCCACCAGCCTTATGGTTTTCTCAAGCAGCTTCCAATTCTTGAGCAGCCTCAGAATTCAATATCCATAAATTTCATTGAGCAGTTGCTGGCCTCTTTGGAATTCACTGCCATTCTGGTGATTGTATACCACCTTACCAAGCAAAGTATCTTCATTCCAACTTATGACATGGTCACTCTGGCTGACCCTGCAAAGCCATTCGTGCTACATGTCTTCTCTAAGCATGGAGTACCTTCACATGTCATCTCCGACCACAGATCCAAATTCATATTACACTTCTTTTGGTCCCTCGGTAAAGCTCTTGACATGACATTGCATTTCACCTTGGGTTATCATCCTAAAGGCAATGGTCAAACCAAACATGTTAACCAAATGTTGGAACAGTACATTCAAGTGTATTGCAATTATCAGCAAGACAATTGGTCTGATTTGCTACCACTCACAGAGTTTGCTTACAACAATGCCCCTAGCACTACTACAGGTATCTCACCATTCTACTCCAACAAGGGCTATCACCCAAACTTCACGGTTTACCCTGAACAGGACCTTGCATCCTCCCAAGCTCAAGATTTTGCCATTGACCTTGACCTGCTTCATACTGCCTTGAAGGAGGAAATTAAACTTGCTCAGTCTCAGTACCAGGTCTCAGCTGATGCTCAGCATGCTCTGGCCCCAAATTTTGCCATAGGATCCTTTGCATTTGTCAAAGTGTGATTCTTCCAAACCACCCAGCCCTTGAAGAAGCTTGCTGAGAAGTACCTCAGCCCCTTTGAGATCATTGCCCAAGCTGGTTCCCACTCTTATACTCTTTGGCTCCTGGACAGCATGCATGCAGTCCACCCAGTCTTCCATGTCTCTATGCTCAAACCTACAGCCCCAAACTCCATTCTGGAGTGTATTCAGCTGCCCACCCCACTAGTCAAAATTGATGGCAAGCCCAAGTATGAGATTTTCAAGATATTAGACTCTAAGATCAACTGCCATTGAAGACCCTGTAACCTCCTATACCTGGTCTGTTAGGCTGGTTGTGAAGGCACTGATGAAGAAACATCTTGGATCCTTGCAACTGAGTTGGGTCACACAGCCAAGATTGTTACCAACTTCCATCAAGCTTACCCTGCCAAACCCAGACCTTGGTCCCCTTGACCCACTCTGTATTTCTTTCTTATATTATTATCATGGTCACTTTCATAATTAGTTTCTTCTTTGCTACTTGGCCAACCCCTGAAACACCAAATATTTGGTCATTCTCCCTTCACATTCCTATCCTACATCTATATTTTCCAAACCCAAACTCCAAAAACCAAAAAAAATCACTCCTTTCAGTCACACTGAATCTTTTGTTCACCAGAGTTTGATTTTGTTTGGTTACTAGATACATTAGGTTCATTTCATAGTCTCCTCCTCCTGCCCCTCCTTGTCCCCACTGACCTCCTTGGTCTCTTTTTCTATCTCAGTCTCAGTTCCCATTTCCTTCTCTTTCCTTTTCCCCTTCGGATCCTATTTCTCAGCCTCCATTTTTCCCCCATATCCTTGATCCTGTTCTCCACTTTCTTCCCTTCATTCACCACCTCTACACCTGTCCCCAAACACCAACCTCTGCTTCCAAACCCCCAAACCCTGAACCCCTGACCCCTGAATCCTGCACCTCCACACTGGCCAATGTCCCAGGCCCTGTGCTTGACCCTTCACCAAGTCCCTTCAGCCTCTTGGCCCTGCCCACCACCAGCTTCTCCAGCAATGTCACAAGATGACTGAACACCTCGGCCATAAAGAACTGCAACTTGACTGCCGACTTGGCCAGCATCAGTTGCTCTTCTGCCCACTGTCATGACTGCTGTTTTTCAGACCTTGAGTTCAGCAAATTATGTCGATCCTCCTGTATACATCCATCACACTGATATCAGCAAGGCCTCTGCAGTCTATCTCACTCCTATTTGCTGGTCACCAAACATGATCTTCACCATTGCGTCACAATACTTCACCCTCATTTCACATCATTCACATCTCCCTTGCAGCATGCAGGGTCACCAAGTACAATCAGAAGTCCGGGATAGCCGATGGGTTTCACTCACAGATCCCATCAGTTGCTGTTCCCCATGAAGGTGGTTTGACCCTTACTCCGTGTCCTAAGCATGCACTACTCTCCCATAGTGTTCTAGCCTCTCTCTATCTGGCCCCCCCTGCATTCACTTTTTACTATAAGTACTTCTATTCTGCCTGTATAATTCCCTAGTTGACTTATCATATATCTACCTCATTATTTGACTCCTCACTAGTGGGAAAAAAACCTTAGTACAATGTTCCACTGCCTCATTGGTCATTGTGTCCAACGGTGAGTTCAGACCTTTGATCTTATTTGCAGTTCCCATTTATGGATGTTGTCAAGACCACTATTTGCAGCACTTCACTGGAGTGTTCAGATCAGCAAAGGGAACACCTGAACTGGGGTGACCTTTCCTCAAGGACATGTGCGATTCATCACATACTCCTCTTGGGTTATTCACTACAACTGTAGGCCCATGTTGGAATTACACTGATGTTATATCTTTACTCCAAAATCCAATCTTGACAACTGCTTCTTCTCCTCCTGCTGCCCTTGATGCAGCCAAACAAGGACCATGAGCATGTCCTCATGTATGTCAGCCAAGAGCCACCCCTGCCTTCAGCCAGAACCCAGGGGTCCCTAGCTCAGATGCAATTCTCATGACACTTTTGACAAGCATTGCAGCTTGGCACCTCCTACTCATTCATCAGATCCAACACAATAGGCCAAAAGCCAACCACTCACCTGTGGCTTCCCCTTTGGTCCTTTCGGTACCACCTCCAGATTCCACCAGCTTTCCTTCAAAGGCCTGGCCACAGGGGTGCTAGGGCTTGATGGCCCCTGTGTTGCCACCTTGGTTTTCTTCCAAAGCTCTTCTGCCCAGCACCTCTCAGCCTCCACCAGGGCTTGTTGCCTCCATGTAGCCTCTCACACCACCTTCTCCTCAACCACCTGCCTAGCCCAAGCTTTGGCCGCAGTCATTGCCTCAGCCTCCTCCCTGGCCCTGGCCTCTGCTGCTGCATGCTCCCACACCTTGTGTTATCACTGAAGCTTCTTGGCCTGAGCTCACTGCATCTCTGCCCAGCATGCTGTGAACTTAGCTTCGAGAGCAAGCTCCTCCACTGAGATCTCATCATGGATCTCCTTGAGGTTGTTGGTTGGGGCTGACATGACAATGATTTTCTGCTCCAATCACCCATCCTACCCCCTCCTTTTAAATCTTTTTCCCAACCAAATCCTTATATAATAGGCATTCAGCCAACCTGGGTGCACATATGCCCAGATCGCTACAAGGCAAAATCACTGACTCTATATAGCCTCATGGGTTTGGCCATAAGAGGGAGATACTGTTAGACCCCTGTTCCACCTTGGATCTCAGCATGCCTTAGGATTTCAGACCACATACCTACACTATTGCTACATATCTGTTATTACTCTTTCTTATTCTTAGTACATCCCACCCTGCCTGTATCATGTGACTGCTCAGTCACCCACTTTATGATCCCCATATCACTCTCTAGTATATAAGCCTGTTCCTCACATGTATGTTAGTTCAGTTCTGATATTGACAAAGTATCCCCCCTTAAGTGTACAACCTCCTCTGTAAATAGATCCATAGCCTAGGCCTTCGGGCCTCCCATACAAAATATAGGGACAGACAGCCACACAGGCACAACACTATAAGTTGAAGCCAAGTTCCTCCAACCTGACCCACCTCAGCCTTTGGCAGAGTGTCTCAGTACCACCTGTCAGTCAGCATCTTAATACATTCTGGATACATGGGCAAATGCTGCTGCATTGATCATAGCAATCTTCAGAGCAACAGGGGTCAGATTTTCAGATGAGATTGGAGCCGGAGCTACTGTCTCTGTAGGTACCAAAGATTCAGCCTATAATGGAGCACAGAACAAGATACTACCCAAAGCCCAGTCAATCAACAGATTGAAGCAGGTGAGCTACTTGTGTTCTAGTACTGCAGAACAGCTGGAATCCAACGAAGTTGTAAAACAATGCAAGGTCGATGTGTCAGGTATGTTATAGTGATAGGGGAAAACTTGAAAGATAGAGAAACTCAATAAGGTAGGTATCCCAGCTTACAGCTCAAAGTTGGGAACTCATTGCAATAGATAAAGACTCAGAAACTAGGTTCGACTCAAAGAGAAGATGGGTGTCGGAAAGTTAAGAACATCAATTTGTTAAGCTATCTGCGTCATGCTAATGTACTAGGAGATAGACAGGAGTAAAAAAGGGGAAAAGTAATAAGGCATGTGATAATGGAGCCCCTGGCTACCTAAGGTAAGGAAATGGTTCAAGTCTACTGCACACATGGACTCGAAGGTAGAACAGATAACTGATCAGCATAAGTAATAGGGAAGTGAAAGACTACACTCAAGAAGTGCCTCAACTTGCTTTTGTACACATATATGCGCCTTGAACAAAATATACATGCTATTGCACGCCTCAACTCAATCTGCTACGCATGTATGCGCCTCAAATGAATGGATAAAGAAAGAAAGAAGGATAGGATGTCAAGATAGAGGGAGTAGTGTCCGTAATAGTAGTCCGGATGACGGATGATAATGAATGAGTAGAACAAAAGAGGATGAATAGGATGAGAATAGCGGTGTAGATAAAGAGTTCATGGACATAAAAGAATATAAATGAAAAACTGTCCTTTATACTGTCTATAACAGAAGTGACGTAGAACATCATGGAATGTTGTTCCCCAAAGGCAAAACAGATCAGAAGGTTGACAGCTTGGTGGATGATGTTGTTGGTCATACCATCAAAGGGTTGGAGTAGGATTGGAGTAATGTTGTATGCTTGGAGTTTGTGTTCCAAGACAAAGGTGAATTCAAGGAAGCTTTGTGTTGAGCTGGAATTGACAAGGGTCAGAATAGAGGTGTTTGGAATGAGGTCAGAGGTTAAATGGAGTGTCAAAGAGTTTGGGCTAAAAAGAGGAGATGCATTGAGTCATATTACTGGGGTCACATCGGGAGTTACAATGCAGTCCTCCTTCAGCATGAGGGTCGGAGGGCTGCTCAAGAATTTTTTGACTCCAGCATGGACTAGTATTGGAGGTCAGCAAGGTATATTGTGTTCCCCATTGGAATGCTGGATTTCTTCAATGGAGGCATGGCTAACCCACCAAAGATGCACCAACAGGAATAATACCTATTATCCTGCACACAACAGTCCTTCTACATGGATGGTCTATAATGCAGTCATTGAAGGAAAATTGAATAACACATATCCAATAGCTTCAAACTCTGCAAGAGTCTTCAAAAACTCCAAGCTCCACACACATCTATTTCATCTCAACCTATTCCATCATCTCAGTTCAGTCCAGCCAGACAATGCAGCCATACCCCATTAATTATCAGTTAATTATTATCCCCATGCTGTCCATCAGCACAGCTTCAGGCTCTATTCCCCTTCAGACCTTTGAGTCTCCAACATTGCCTTCACTATCATGATGGTCACTCAATTCAGAAGATATTCAAAGACATGCTGAGCTACATCATATGCTTCACCCCCAGTCACCCAAAGCAGCACAGCTATCAATGAAGAAGTCACATCCCTATACTCTAAAATCATATGCTATTGGAGATTCCATATTTTTCTAGGATGACACACAGCCATTCACATTCCTTGGATATACAAGCAAGGTCATTCACAATGAAGGAAGGGAAGAATATGAGGCAGAATTCCAGACTCCATCCCCAACAAACCCTCCCACATCAATCTGTCTCAGCCTTTATCATAGAACTCCTCAAGACCATACACAACTATCCCCCCCTTGTGTTCTATCATGGGAGTGGATCAAGGAGAAATTTAAGAGCTATTTCTGTTGCTGATTCATCACCCTCTTATCATGACTCAATTGCACTGACTAATACCCTGACTGTTACATCCATGCCTTCCATGCTCCCATTCCACCTTCCACACTATCATTTCTGTTACTACCCTACCTTTACTCAGCCCTCCAATCCCCATGGCCCCTCTGTCAGCAAGGGTACCTTGTTCCTAGTGGAACATCTGTATCCCCCTACTGACAGATGATGGGTACCTTTTTAGATATCATACTTATGTCCCCTCCCTGTGCTATGATCCCTGACTCTGCTCATGATCCGTATTGGATACCTCTTCTGCTCTGACATGGAACTCATTACTGTTACCTACTTGCATGTGCCCTCTAGCATATAAACTCCTGTATTCATACTAAGTAACCTCAGTTTGAATATTGACTACATTTAGTGTTAACCCTGTCTGTGGTGTTCTTAGTACACTACTGCCATTACTTCTGCACTTCCACATGTACTGTGGACTGTGCTACAGTACTTGATTGCTCTAACCTGAAGTCTTGGGATACTGTGATTGTTCGAGAGGCACAG
Source organism: Ramaria cf. rubripermanens (assembly GCA_003316465.1). NCBI lineage: Eukaryota > Fungi > Basidiomycota > Agaricomycetes > Gomphales > Gomphaceae > Ramaria > Ramaria cf. rubripermanens. The sequence goes on from QFFB01000672.1 coordinate 13,958, forward strand.
CATATAAGCTGAAGCCAGAGTCCCTTCCGATCTGCCTTCTGTTCTGCCTTCTGTTCTCCATCTTACGGTTTACATGCCTGTAACAGGTATTAATAGTCCTCCAACTTGTATCAGTTCTGTAGTTCAAATATCAACTTATTTCCCCATTACCAACCTCCAGTCCTTCTCACATTACTATCTCCATAGTTAGATACTATTAGTGATACCTCTGAGTCCAAACCTCCAGACAACCTCTGGCACTCCAACCTCTGAAATTAGGGATTGAACAATAGTGGGTGATGCAACCCATAAGTTGAAGCCAAGTCCCTAACCCCCTCACACACCTTCAAAGTCTGACCTCCAAACATCCGATCTCCGAAGTTCTGGGTAACATCTGTGAACTTAACATCACTACTGTTAGCATCCTGTTCATTGCCATCAGCACTTGCTCTTGCATTTTTGATCAAGACAATTTTTCACCCAAGTAATGTTATAGTAAATAAGAACACATATGTTGAATCTACAACCAAATTTGAATGAGTTTGGTGCAGTATTCATTGAGCTACAGTATTTACAATATGTTAGTGTGGTTTCAAACTTGTGTCTTACATATTGCAAACAGCTGTAAAACTTTGCTTGTCATTAAATCACACACCCTTTTCAATATGTGGATTCACTTGCTCATTATTTGCCCCATAAAAAAAAGATAAAATTTTTTAGGATACTTACTCTTTTCTTAAGAGCATTTGAAACATCTAATGGTCATAGCCTTACTCCCCATACATGACAACAATAAAATGCGCTACCACCTACACGTCGGCGCGGTAGCGGGCTTCGCCGCGTACGTCGACGCTTCCGTTATTGCTGCAACCCTCCCTGTCTTAGCATACAATCCTGTCAAGCGGGCCATATCATTGAGTTCGAACCAGGAAGTCGGCGTAAGGTACGTACCTTACTTGAACCTGAGGCGCCGATGGGAGTCCCTGAGGTCTTCTTTGATAGCGCTGTCGGGAGCGGGAAGAGAGATACATCATTTTCTTGTTTGTAACCTCTCCTGCGTCCTCGGGCCCTCGAAGTCATGGGAATCGCGCCCATACACTACTTCCTCGTCCTTTGAGTTTGTTTTCTACTTCTATTATCTTTCACAATGTTATCGGGAAAACACCAAGACGCAGACGATCCCCTCGCTCGCGCGCTGGCGCCACCACCTGATGAGTCTCCGGAGGATCGCGCCGCGCGCGAGGCAAAGGAGCAGGAGGCAGTCAGAGTCAGCAATGCCATTGACGAGTCTATCAAGGCGGAGAAACTCGCAGAAAAGAAGAAACGTATGGTCAAATTGCTCCTCCTTGGGCAGTCAGAGTCCGGTAAGGGCACCTGTTCCACTTGTGTTCCCTATCTACTCACTATGCACAGGAAAATCCACAACCCTACGTCAGTTTCAGCTGCACTACACGCCCCAAGCCTTTCGCGAGGAAAAGATTCTGTGGCGCGCCGTCATCCAGCTCAACCTCGTCCGCTCCATTCTTACCGTCCTCGAAGCCCTTAAGGACGCTCAAACCGAGTCCCTCGCCCGTCCCATACAACCTAGTGACGACTCCTCTTCCGATGACCCCCTTTTTTTCAGCGATGATTTTGAGATTATCAAAGCCCGCCTCGACCCACTGCGGCACGTCGAGGAGATCCTTATTGCTAAGGTCGCACCTCGCGACGAGCATGAAGGGGTGATTGGCGGGCGTGGGGTGTACAATGGCGGTATATACCGCCATACACAGCCCCATGGCAAGAAACGGCAGCAAGAAGTCGCGGTGCGCAGCAGTGTCGTAGCACTGCTTAAGGGCCGTGGAAGTGGTGGCCGTCCCCGATCCGCGGATGATCTACGGAGTTTTGAGGAATGGGATGAGGCCACTGAGGTAATATGCCATTGCCGTGAAGAGATGATGGCGCTGTGGGAGGATCCTACGGTGCGCGAGGTGTTGAAACGACGGAAGGTGAGGGTTGAGGAGAGCCCGGGTTTGTGAGTTTACCACCCCCATGCGGTTTGGGTTAATTTTTTGCGATGCTGAGGACGCGTGCACTTCCTAGTTTCTTAGACGACCTGGAACGCATAACATCCGCGAAGTATCTCCCCTCCGACGGTGAGTCCACTTACGACACTGCTACTGGTTGGTCTTCACTCGGTCTCTGAATATGCATCTACTATAGACGACGTTCTTCGCGCCCGACTAAAAACAGTTGGTGTAACGGAATACAGATTTGATATGGAGACCTCCGCGGGGCGCGAGTCAGGGTCGGAATGGCGAATATACGATGTTGGCGGGAGTAGGAGCCAGGTATGTGCGCCCTATGATGCTCCTACTGGTTTCCATTCCATCCCCCACTGTTCTGTGGTTTACATCTTCTCATCCTCCTTGCATCGATTTTTTCTTTAAAACTGCCCTAACTGACTGGATGCATGTGATGTCTTTTTGGTAGCGGTGTGAGTTTTCTCTCGTCTTTGCGGTCTTGCCGGTTTCCATGCTGGCTCTGCTTCCGCGTAATTCCGGGGGGCTAACGTAATGTCTCCTGTGTGTGCAGCAACGTGGGTTCCGTTCTTCGACGACGTCGACGCGATCATTTTCCTAGCTCCGATTAGCGCGTTTGACCAGGCGCTCGCGGTGCGTGATTACATTCCTTCCTTCTTATCGACGATTGCCTCTGACAAGATCTGATTCTCTGTCGTTCTCTTGATTGCTTGACCTGTTTGACATGGAACCGACATCGGATCCTGATATGATTATGCCTGCTGACACGTTACCGTCGTTTATGTGTCGATACGCTCCGTAGGAAGACCACTCTATAAACCGTCTGGAGGATAGCGTCCTCATCTGGAAGTCAATCTGCTCGAATCCGCTTCTTGCCAAGGTAAGGTCGCTTACCTTCTTCTGCAACCTTGTGGGCCTTGTCCTTTACCGCGTTGACATTAACATTTCCTTTCTGCTGATGATTGCAGGTGGACCTCATTCTTTTCCTCAATAAATGCGACATGCTTGCCCGCAAGCTCGAGACAGGCGTGCGCCTGAGCAAGTATGTGCGCTCATTTGGGGAGCGCTCGAATGATGTAGAGACAGCTAGTCAATGTGCGTTCATTTTAAATCGCGGTGCGGGGAATGGAGGCAAGTGAGATCGACTGGGAGGCGTGTGCCGGTGGGAGGTGGGACTGGAACAGTAAGTTTGGACATGGAACCTTGGGACGAATATTTCGCCCTGATTTGTGTCGTGGTGACTTGTCTGAGCATCTGCACATGCGCACATTCCCCGCACCGTTGATGACTGTCTATCCACGCTCGCATTGATTCCCGCTCTCATGCATCCCAGATTTTAAATCCAAGTTCCAAGCGATTCAGCGGGAGTATTCGCCACAGCCGCGGCGATTTTACGGCTATGCAACGTCGGTTACGGTACGTAGTGTTTGAATCTTGGAGTCGTGTGGAAGTAATCTGACCCTCTCATAAAGGACCGAGAAACAACCAAGGGTATTTTGTCGAGCGGCAAGTTGCTTTAACCCAGGGTTTGGGTTGTGTACTTACTGGCACCAGTACGAGATATGATCATCCGCGAACATCTACGCAAGTCACGGCTTATTTGAATGTGGAGGAGAATTTTACTTCGGTCTTGTGCATTGCTTGGCGACACCTCGCCTTGTCTTGTACCTTATACCTCTTGCCTCGTTATACCGGTATATCACCTGATCTCGCATGCCTACGCCTACCGATTCGAAACCACGTTGCACATGACAACTCCATGACACCGTTCCAGCATCCGCCGGCATGCTACTAGTCCTCGTACCCCTCCCACCATAGTGGCCCGGCGCATCTCCACCATAACAAATTTAAACAAGATATACGTACCCTTCCCAAGTTACAATCATGCACACGTGCGACCCGCGTTAGCCGGGATGTCAACCTCGTGGATTATCCATTCCATGTTCTGCTGTGACGGTTTACGCTCTCCTTTTTGCTATGTTTGATTATCTTTTTTCGGGGCTGGTTTGTGACAGCCGTGGGACTTGGAACTCCCAAGGCTGATGCTAGGAAACGGGTCGACGACGGCTAAACCACGTTGGCGATACGCGCTGTCAGGTGACGTCAACGGTCAAGCGACATCAGAGGCCGCAGGAATGATTATTTGAGAGGGGTGTGGCTGGTGTAGGGATGAGGAACCGTTCCCGCTCTTCCTTTTTTTATGATTAGAATGTATCATGACCGCGCGGGCCTCTTCTGCTACATAACAACATTTGATGGTTGCTACAAGACCATAGACGGTCACGCTTGGATCATCGAGCATTGCTAGTTACTGACATGATAAAGCCTGCCGTCAGCTAGCTAAGTTTACCATAAAATTCTGCTGTCTAGACTACTAGTAAGGCTGGAGGCGTCAATTCCATCTGGGACAGGGTCGTGTGCCTAACCAAATTAACCTCGAAGACATAGATCGAAATTCGGGTAACAATCAACGACTACAGTCTACTATGAATTGCCGGAGGATAGCTAGCTAGCGAGCGAGTCGACGGGAGCGCTTACAGAATTACAGTAAGCGAATCAAGAAGCAACAGGCGATGGGCTACTAAGGGCCGGACCTAGCCCCCAGACCGCAAGTAAGGGTAATTTTGGCCAAAAGCTGACTACTTCGTAGCTAGTTAAGCCCTGATGCTAGTACTCAAAAACACGGTGGCTACTTCCTCGCATTACATAAGCTACGCTGGAGAATTAGACCCCTCTAGCTTGCTTTTCAGCGTTAATATGTGCCAGCCTGCAGCTTAAAGCTTGGACTAGTCTCGAGTCCGAGTACACAACTAACTTCAGTCTCTGCTACATCCTGAAACACCTTCTGAAAATTGCTGCTCTGGAGCGGGGACTATCACATGTGGTGAAAGCTTACTAGAGTAGCTAGCTCTCTGATTACCCTCACTGTATTAGGTTCTTGGCTGTTCTTGGTCGTCTCACAACCAGAAACCTTTGACCAGCCGGCGACGCTGCCATCTCTTCCATGCGTAGCCGGAACGCCGCATGATTAACCTTTCGACTGTCATGATCAGACTATGATCAAACTATTTTCGGTCATCACATCAAAAGTGGACATTAGTGTTATCTTGAGCTAGTTTCCCTTATTTCAGCACGGCTGCGCCGCAGTTTTTCATGGCCCAGTGGATCGGAGGAAATGAGCTGCGGAGCGGCTAGTTGCAGATCCTCTCCTTGGAATTGCGTCTGGTATTATTGGGCAGGGGTGCCGATCAACATGACTTGGTATTCCACTGTGTTGATATCAGGCCGATGCAAAGTCGCAGACCTATGACAATCCTCGAGTGTCGGGGATCATGTGTGCCCATGTCTAGGAATGCTTAGACACATCTGCAAATGCAGTCCCGGGGACGACCATATCCTCTATCCTCTGCTAGAGGAAAGAAAAAAAAATGCCATGCCTCCGACATTTCCTGGCCTCTGGGTATTGTCCCTAGTCCCCTTTGAATATCTCCGGCCAGCAATCCACCGTGGGCTCGTACTTCTCCACTTGTCTGGTCTTCCTACCAGTGTTGGTTTTGACGTTTCGAATTGTGAGCAATGCCTTCAGCTCATGACGACGTGATACTTTGCATCCAAGATTGATGCATGTCCTTCCCTTAGGTTCACCGAAGGTATGACGCAGATTGTTCGATATATCAATGCGCCGATGGTGGGTACCCAAGGAACCAACCTTTGCGGGTATGTTATCCTCTCGGAAGTATGTTCTCAGTGAAGTCACAGATGTGAAGCTAGTATACCGAAGATAGCCTCACCGATCAAGACCTGAGATGCGCTTCTGGTATAACGCCGCCACTGCGAGTGCATGAGTGGAACTACCGCACCTACGCTATCGCAATTGTCACCGCGCCGCTGAGAAGGAGTGCAATATCTTCGGGTAAATGGGTGCAGGCGAATACCCGTGATTTGTGAATTCGAAACTTCTGATCCTGATTTAGGACGGTGTATCTCAGTTCCGTGACAGTTACGTTAAAAGTTGTTGTCTTCATCATCCGGGTTCAATCTTAATATTCAGATTTACGCAAGCATATTGTGTAAGAAGCCCTTCAAGCACGAGGTAGTGATGCGCATGGGGATACCGAGAAATTACATCCCTTCTCAGAAACTTTTGACTTGAAAACGGATTATTGCCTGGGCTTGCGAGTCGTGTTTATGTAGAGTCCATGAGGCTTTGTTACAGTAAATTATGCCGCCTCTCCCGCTGGTGGTGATTGTCGGTCTTGGAGGCGACAGCTTCGAAGGTATCTCGAAAACTAGTGGATGACCCTTCTGTAATTGAATTAACAGCCCTAAACGCTCACGCGTCAGCAATGTTGTAGAGTTTGAATGTATATTCAAACCGTGGAAGCTGCCAACCGGGGTGCCCTTGGCAGTGCGCCTTGACAGCAGTCTTGAGGAACTTGCCGCTCCTAATACATCGCTGGTCTGGCGTGGGTTTCCTCTACCTGAGTTTGATAAGGAAGGGGAAGAGGATTACCGTTAGGTACTGAACGTCTATACCTTATATAGCAAGCCAGAGGCATCGGGGAGTCGCGGGAGAACTGTAATGCGACACTAGGAACGTGCACAGTGTAGCAAGAGGCGGAGGTATATCTGTTCGATGCTGAAGGTAAATTAAGCAAAGATGGAACCCAGCTTAGAGACTACTGGATCATTTAGCACAACGGCGAGGACTCGTAGCGGGATCGAACATTGAGGGAATCCTCAAACCGCTGGGATAGCTAGCCGTCATGGGTCGATAGGCCGGACTGTCACATTTCAGCCGTTACAGCCTTGAAGGCGACGATGAAACCGCCCTGCAATATTAGTCTTAACTCTTGATGCGTGAGCGCTGTCATCTTCTGTCAACAGTGGCTGTTTTATTTAGGTCTTGAATTTGGGGCCAAGGAAAGCCACCCAGCATTGTGGCCGACCCAGCGCTACAAGTGCACGTGGCATAGTCTAACGCCACAAATCAAAAACGTCATAACATAACCATGATTATTCGATGCTAGATTTTGACGGTTTAGTACAGTAACGTTCAATCGTGTAGAAAGGCAAATTTTAAAGAAGGTGAAAGCGGGAGGCATGCAGAGAATATTGCGCCTAGCTTTCGTTCTCGCTACTACCATTTACAAGGCTCCTCCTGCGGCTCAGGGTTCCAGTTTCGGCGACACGATGAGATGAGCTGGACCTCAAAAGGGGATCGTTGCTGGTATTCGGCGAGTGTGACAACGACAAACCCCCACTAGGAGACTGTGGTGGCACGCCATTCAGATTCGGGCTTCCGGGTTGCGAGCGTGAATCTGCCAGGCTGCCACGGCGACTCCTACTCCTACTGATATCACGTAGGTTTCCAACCTCTGCGACACGCGCACACGGCCTTGAGCTACGAGAGCCTCGGTTGTCTGTTGGCGAATGCGAATACGGGAACGTAGGACTGCCAAGGGATGAGGAGAGAGAGGGCGGAGGAACGGAGGGATATGACAATGAGAGGGAAGCTTGTGCAGGGAAGGGTGGCGGTGGCGTTGAATGAAGCGATGCTGCTGCCGAAGAGGGTGTGGTGAGCTGCGTTGCATTCGAGATGTAGGACGCAGGCTGCGTGTTAGTAACTGGAGAGAATGGGAATGGAGATGGTGAGGAGGGAGGCGAGTTGGTGAGGGGTGTACTGGAAGAGGAATCGACCGCAGCAGGCTGTGATGCGTTTGGTCGGTGTAGCTGAGAGGGCGGTCGTGGTATAGGAACACCTGAGAGGGGGGAACGGGGGGCATAAGAAGATGGAAGAGGGTACACGGAAGTATTCGGAGAGCCAGAAGCAGACCGACGGTGGAGGGGCTGTGAATATGGGTCTGCGGCCGAGCCGGGTAAACCCACGAGACTGTCTACAGACAAACCAAGCTATGGGAACAGTCAGGATATAAGGAAATACGACGTATTCCGTAAGGACACCCACCCGTCGCCTGTGGTCTATAAGCTCTTCACGATATACCTCGTTCAGCCTGGCGATCCGGACATAGTCCCGCTCAGTATCTACTAGCCTGTTTCTCAATGACTCGTTTTCCTTCCTCATGGCATCTAACATAGCCTCTGGGGTAGGGAATCTTGGGTCGAAACCAGGGACAGCCATTTGACCAGTCGATGGCAGCTCGATCTCATCCGCTGCACGCTGCCTTGCCCTCAGGAGGGATAACTCACGGTTAAGACGGTTCACATGTGACTCCGACTCTGCTTCGAGTGCATTTTCGAGAGTTATTTTCTCTTCGCGCAACTGGAGATACGTTCTAGTCAATCCCACAATTACCCCACACGGAAAATTTGTTTACCTGCTCGAGTTTTCGGGAGAGGACATTGATGATACGCTCCTCTTCTGCTTCATATGCGTTTATGAGGTCTTCCTTTGGATCCCCAGACGTTGACGTGCTCGACGACAAGCGTCGCAGAATTGGTGAAGAGGACATGGCGGAAAGTCTCTGGAAGGTGGCTGCCGATTATCCGGTCACTTGAGACTGACGCGCCCTCCGCCCACGAAACACCACAGTGACAAACAGCAAAGTCCGTAATATAAGGAGGTAATTACGTGTACAAAGTAAAACATTATATTTTCAGAAATCGCTGCCCTCGACTTTAAACGCCCGTCCGTAGCGAAGGTATCCTTCCATAATTTTCAGTATTGATTCCGGCAGCCCCATGCTCATAAGGGTGTATGAAATCTTAGCATGCCCGTGCACCTGGCCGAGTCTGTACAAGTGGTGCGCCACGGCTGTGGGATACTGAAAATGTGATGGAGTAAGTAATCTTTAACTTTTAATAAAACCATGAGTAAGCCTCACCGACATCTCCATATAATACCTTCACATGAGATGAGTCAAAGTGTTCATGAAGCTATTCGGGAATGTTACCTACCTATGCTGATACGCAGTCAGCCTGATGGCAGCCTGCAACGAACGCTGCAAATCTCCCTCTTCTGCATACATCTCCAGAAGCTTGATCCACGCCTTGACACTGAACTTAGAGTCCAGACATCGTTGGTACGCCTCCTTAGCCTCCTCCTTGTGGTGCAGTCGCGCTCCAAGATCACCCAAAATCTCCCACTCCGCGCCTGTCTTACGGTACGCTACATGCTGCGTTTTGAAGTGAGCGACCTCTGCACGGAAGATGGTCCATATCCGTAGATCCTGCCAGTGGAGCAGACATTTAATAATGCCATACTCACTCTGAACGTTCATTCTACGCACCTCATAAAGCACCATGAAAAGGTTGTCAAGCCAACGCTCGCACAATCTCTTGTTGCTGAAAGAGAACGCTTCTCCACCATTTAGGGTAGCAGTGTCTCCTGCGGAGTCTTCGCCCTCTTCTTGCGCTGCTGCCTGTTCGGGTTTACCCAACGTGTCCTCTGCGGCAGCTGTCACAGCGCTTGCGTCGCCATTAGGCCCTGCATTAGGCCTTTCCTCCTTTTCTCGATCGCTCTCTGAGGATATACGAATGGTAGGTATCGGAGGTGCTGGATCAAGTTCCTTCGTCTGTTTATTCGGGGATGCCACACCCTTAGTAGACGCGTCATCATCTGCACCTCCGGCATCAGACTCAAATGTGCCAACTCCCGAGTCGTGCACGCTGCCGTTCACAGTGGCGGTTCCCTCACCGGTGACTGCATTTATGTCGACCTGAGCTTTCTGCATGCGGTATTCCTCCTCCATCACAAACACTGTCGACCGCGTCGTGAGCAATTCATCCCACCCAATTTGCGCCACCAATTTGGTGAGAAGCGAGTAGGCCCGGGCAAATGTTCCACGCAAATTCGGAGCCGGTAACCGTTTTAGAGCGAGGTCGGCCTACATACAACAATTAACAAAATCATAGTTACGGCGAAACACACTGACCTCGTTATCTTCTTCTCGATCTTCTCCAAGAATCTGGGAGTCAATTATATACTGCTTCACCGGAAGATGTGTTCGCTGAGGGGTAGGCATGCGATGGAGATCCCGTTCATTGTATGTGAACATAGGACACGAGTTTAGTGTGAGCAGAGCGGCCTCGAACATCTCCAGCTCAATATACACCTCTGTGAGTTTCGCCCATGTGACAAATTCACTCGGGGCGCAGTTGACGGCCTGGCGAGCCAGCTTGAGCGCCCACTCGATTTTTCCCTTGCTACGCAGAAAATCACATTGCACATGTAGTAGGGTGTACGACTGTGGATGATCGCGCAATGCGGAAGACATGATTTGTACCGCCTTGACCTCTTCGTCTGCAAGTCAAAATGATCAGACAGGCATCGATGGACAAACAATGCCCTCACTCATGCCGATATAGCTCTGTGCCAAGAGGGAAGCAACGTCAGGCTCGCGGGCATAAAGTTTCTCAAAGAGATTTGCTGCTTGATCGTAACGGAAGCTATCGCCAAAGTACTTGAGCACTCCTGCCGTGAGATGGTTCGAAACAACACTGGCAACCTGGATCTCAGGGTCTGATCCGAGCTGCCAGCCTGTTGGGAAAACATATTTGATCAACAGCAAGTATAGAGTTGATTTAAGGAAAGCACCTTTAGCGAAAAGCGCTTCGGCAGCTTGTAGAAACCGAAGTTCTGCTTCGGGCGAGGTGATGGGATCGAGCTTTCGGAAGCCCATGAGACGGTAATTGACATCATCGGCATATAGAATGGAGCGGAGAAGGGCTGAAAGGTATGTTTCTTGCCATATCTCTGGCGTAGCATCGTGGCTAGTCATACGGTCAGATATATCACTGCCCGCCGTACAACGGACGTACCGTTCCCCTCGCAAATCGATCACGTATGCGTTGACCCCGCCCGGAATCTTGACATCTACGCGCACGTCGACGCGCGAGAACGCGTTGAAGCAACTGTAGTACGTAAGCCAATGTGTGGGTGGGTTATGAAGAGGAGAGACGCACCAAAAGCAACCGTTGCGGACTTTCCAAGCAGTACTTTTTGAGAACCATGCCGAGTTGTCCTCAACTGCATAAGTCAAGGAGTTGAGATAGGCCGCAAGGGATGCAGATGAGGAGGCATCCACACCGGACACGTAGTGGTACGTGCCCAGCTATGTGACATATCAACATTCAGGTGCCTATATAACATGAAAAAACCTACGTCTTTCTGCCCACGCCCCTGGCTTTTAACGGTATGACATAAATCTGGAGGCCCAAGTTCACGGAAAGTAGCTGAGCAAAGGGCGATGATGAGACATCTCCAGGAGGAATATTAATAACAGCTCACCTAATATTTCTGTACGAGCAATGAGAGACTCTCCGAGCTCTACTTCAAAGAACTCGGGTACATCCCGAAAGGTGTCCATGCACCCTCGTCTTTTGCTACGAAGATTGCAATGTGCTGTCGGAGTTAAACCTCGAGTCGCCTAGTGACTTATGTAACACGAACAAAGCCCGTGCTGTGACACATGCTCGTCAGTGTCACGCATACTAATGGCCTCACCACTACAGACGACTCTCACCAAGGCTCGCTTCGTCATCCTCGTACCACCTACATACGTGATGACGAGCTATCCTCTATGGAGCCAAAGACTTTTCACATTGTCACGTAGCCGAGTGTTTCTTGCGGTAATATCCCTCCAGACTAGGGCCCACAGGGTTTTCTGGGAGCGCGCGAAATGGAGGCTGCGGTGATCGAGTAGTGTACATCATGTAACTAGGAAATTAATACATTGTTTTCAGGGCTGGCGTAGGGCTCCTCCCGCAACTGCTTGTCAACATACTTTTCCCTTAATTAGCTAGCTGCAGGTCCCCTACACTAGACTTTCCCCTCGCTACCCATGCAGCCTCCTCTCCTGGATTCTCGGGATCGTGTATCCAGTGGAATTGATGCGCACCTTAATCGTTGCTGTGATCAAGAGTGCACTAGCTGTCGGCTGGCGGTGCACGGTGCCAACTTATTGGCCGACAGTTCAGACCCAGGACGTCGCGTCCTTGAGATACCGTTAGTCGGTTGGGCTACCCTCTAGGAGGCTCATGACGACTGCTACTGAGAATTATTAATTAAGCTGCAAGCTTCAAGTTTGGACTGAGACTCACCGGATGCTGCCCTTAGAAATTCAGTGTGTACAACACGTATGTTAATTATGAATCCCTTTGATGGACCCACGTGTCGGTCCCTCTCAACTTCATCGATCATATAGCTTACGGTAACAAGTCCATGGCCGGACATGATCAAAACGCAAAGTGCAAAAAATGAGTACCAACTATGATTCTTAGATCTAAGTGCTCCTGGGAAGCGGGCTTACGTCCTGCACACGAAAACAAGCCTAACAGCAAGACGATGAAAAATTGAGGAAAATATGACGCCACCGTTAATTTACTAGCTCCTATAGTCACAGAAATAGCCCTCTACGTATCGGTTATAATCTCCTGGTCACAACTACCATGATCCAGCAGTGGCTGCTAGATCTCTTACAACAACAGCCCTGTCGGAAGCAATTTGCCTGGTCACCTCCACTTGTTTTGAAACTGGTAAGTCGTCAAAAATATTCAGCAGTCCATCATCGAGAATGCCTTTCGTGAGCGGCCTCGAGGCATACTCGTTTCGAACCGTGCTGTCAGAAGGTGATCAGATGTGGCACCGATCGTTATTAAAACATTGACAGACCGAAAAGCTCTGGGATTTAAGCCAGCAACGTGTTGTACATTACGGGTTAACTGGCCTTGAAGAAGGTGAAGTCGCTTGTATTCGAGTTCATCGACAGGGACTAGAACACTTAGAGAGCCATCAACGGAGCCTGATGAAATCCAGTAGCCAGGTCAGATACAGCAGCACATTGCTGGAACATGGTTCTCACCACACAGCAACCGGGAGTATGGCAATTCTGTCTTGGTGCGACACACAGTGGTTAGCGATGTCCTGCATTCTGATTGTGCATGGAATTCTGTCCGCAGTATAAGTCGCTGTCCACCTTGAGACTCGACATCTAGATAAATAAGGAAATGATCAACTCCAACCATGATAACGACGTATTCACGACATACTCGTGGGGTCATACTCAAACATTCGAATTACACCCTCCTCGTCTCCGGCGACGATTGCAATTTGTTCGTCACGGAAGAAGAAGTCGACGTTGGTGACACTGGCTTGTTGTGCGTGTTTTCCCAGTACAACAAGCTTGAACGGATCTTCCTGTGATATGATCAGAATTACTAGAAAAGGAAGGCAAAACAAGACGTGATCGACCTGAAACGCTACAAACCAGACGCCTTTCACGGCATCGCCAATAAGAAGCGCATTTTTCATTGAGCGAAGGGAGGTCACGTAAACACCGACATCGAGGAAAGCTACCCCAACGAGGCGTTCGTCCAAGTCAAATGCTCGCACAAAAATCTATGAGGATGTTAAGGCTTATAAAGCTTATAGATTGCAGTGTACCATCTACGTACCTTTTGACCCATCGAAGATGCCAGGTATCCATTGATGCCGCACAGGGCAGTGACTGCACCTTTGGCATCGTCTCTACAATGTAGTCGGAGACGATGACGCCTCTTGGGGGATGCGGGATCGGGTACGACTTCTACGACTTCGAAAATATAGGTCTGTACTCAATACATAAGAATTCTATCTGTGTTACCGAGACAAGGGACGTACGGCGCCTTTGACGGCAAGGTCTTCACCGCGATAGACAGTGGTGGCCACAGCGATGAAGTCTTTAACTCCAGTCGGAGTGCTCGACGTTTCTAGTTGAACTGATTCTAATGCGTTCACAAACTCATTTGAGGGGAACTCAAACCTTAAATACGACAGGTTAGTGTCAAGACGACTTCATGCGATCACTTATTATCGTATGCAAAACAGAACCCACCCGTCCAAGGTCACCCAGTCGTCCGAGGCTATGAGCTCAAGACTTGAGCATTCCATATACGGGTCCCCAGTATTTGATGCTAGAGATACGGAAGTCCGTTGATCAACATCAAGCGGCCCAGGAACACATGCATGCTCACGCTCAGGGCTCCAGACAGTGTTACCATCCTCGTCAAACATCACAAACCGTGTTTTGAGAGATGCAGCGGCCACGACCAGCCCAGTTGATGCGTCATATATGATGTTACTGTATGGTCGTCCTCGGGGGACCACACGAGACGGAATGGCAGAATCCAAACAGACTTCTGGAAGCCACTCGATAAGACAAGGGCCCTAACTGATCATGTATAATCGTCTCAACAAATATGGTGGTGTTTCCTCACCTCATCAGTATAGAGTAGAAAATCTGACTGGGAATCCCACACCGAACACGTTGTGAATGCGTGGACAATGGAATAACTGCACGGCACTAGGCTGATCCCGCCCTTGTCCGTACACACAATCCAATGTGGCCTGTCGCCAGTGAAAAATACCCCAGAAAGTGTAGCATGAGGCTTGGATGACGTGACAAATGGTATAAGGCGCCTTTGGACACGTCTGCTCTCGAGCATAGGCCCTTGTTCCGATTCTTCAAATGACTCCAGGTGTCGAGATAGTGATTTGGTGAACTGGATAAGCAGCAGTGATTCACGATTTGATGGAAAGTTGGCGGGAGCGGGAATAGTATTGATTCTGTAGATGGCCAGCTGAGAACACCGGAGATAAATCTGAGAAATGGATAGACGGTGAGAGACTGAGGATAACTACTATAATAAAACATATACCAGAAGATGAGGAACCGGGTCGGACTCTCCCACGGGTGCGATTATCGCCTGCTCGATGTCGAAGGTTTGAGGTTTCCTTGGGGGATCCTCAGGTGAAGATTTCGCCACTGAGTCATACGAGTCTGCAAGAATGCTTTGCAAGGGGGAGACAAAAGATGTGGAGAACGCCAGCGTTAACTTTGGCAGTGACCATATCTAGTTTTATGATCATTTAGTATTCGATGATAGCGTCTATGAACTGAATCCACCTCCATTACTCCTTGTGGGCGACACAGGACAAGCCATTGTGTGCCTCTATTGGCATCAGTTGCTGCTTCTAAAGTTGTGGTCTGACTTTTTGCCTTGCTTTTGCCGTGGACTGCTGCGGGATTATTGGCAACCTTGAACAGACTGCTTTGATCAGTGCAAAAGGAGGCCGCCACGTATCGAGAGGCCTGATGGGACGGGGTCAGCCTAGCAATCTTCATTTGTAATGAACGGCATTGTGTGAACCTTTTCACCCATGGCAGACATGTCTTTCCGCCTTATTTTACCGCGTTCGGCTTCACCAACAAAAAGACCGAGAGTGTCGTCCTCTCGCAATATGAGGATGAAGGGATCGGATATACTACAAGCCCTGATCTTTGGACGTGTCATGTTCCCGTCCATGTCTTTTATGACTTGACGCTCGGTCCCATCTGCAGATCTTTACGACAGACGACGGAAAAAAAAACAGATAAAAACATACCGGTCTCCAGGACTCGTAGGGCGTTTGTTGTCACTTGCAAGATCGCTGTCCTTTGGAAGAAGGAAGCCGCCCCAATGGTCGTCACAGCTGCGCGTCCAAATATTGCTACGTCTGTTTTAACAGACCGCGAAGCCATCTACGTAGAGTCAGCTGGAGGGTAGAGAAGCATCGAATCAGAACATACACGAGAGAGACCGGGGGCTGGAGTCGCATCTGTACTGACGATTATGGAATCGTCATCAGGTAAGATACCAGAACGACCAGCAACGGCGTTGTAAGGTCTGGAACCTGGGCGTACAGAAAGAGACCATACACCGCGGCTGCCGCCTATAGCATGCAATTTGCGTTTTATTCGCGTTGGAAGGTCCCGCTTTTGATAAATATATGAAGTTCATCGTAGGTATAGGTGTTGAAAAACGAAGCACCTGCCTGGAATAAGGTAAAGCCACCTAAGTGACCCGATCCTGTACAGGTAGTTAACTCGGGGACATAACGATCCTTGCAGAACGGACTTCAGCGGAATGTAGTAGTACTTCGAAAGAGAAAACTTACGCCATTGCGTGACAGGATAAATGCCATATCACTGATGGGCCCATGCTCCCTAAGGGAATCACGCAACGAAAGGCGTATCACTGAACGAGTATCGGCTGACGGGGGGTGGCCATTCGCTAGGCCACTAGCCCCACTTTGGGGAAGCGTCACCTTCTCCCCATAGATATCTAAAAGATAATAATTTCAGGGCTCTGGGTACGCACAGCTCGACACAAGAGCTGCACCATCATCTAAGTCCATGTCAGCGTCAAGAGAATCACCCCCGACAGCCGCTGGCGAATGTAAAGCATTCTTTCTCATTTCTTCCAAGACCTTGATGGTTCTAAGAAGCAAAGAGGGACCAACTGTGCTTCCAACGAACACATGACCACGGCCCACATCACAAAGGGTGGTCGGTATGGTGAGTTGGACAAGAGGTAGTGAAATAATGAGGTTGGTCACTGCCCTACCCTCTACCACGAGTTCCACAGGGTAGACAACGCCATCAGCAGCATACACGAATATAGTCCTTTCGTCCACGAACATCATCCGCGCCCATTCCAGAGCAATGTTTCTTATCTTCGCGCCAGAGTCTTCGGTCAACTTCATGTCTGTGAGTCTTGATGCCCAACCGCCACTTGGCACGCCGACAGTCCTTCCAGTTTGGTCGACATGAAAAATGGAATTTGCCGCCAGAATAACCACGCCGCCATAAGATGTTGGACAAGGCAAAAGGGCTTGGCAATCGTAAGGTAATGAATGGACTTGGGAAATGATCGGATATGTCCTCGTATTGAGATCGAGGGTCAAGATAAACAGTGATATAGTATCCTTGAACTCCTTCAAGCGCCTGCGTCGAAGATTCATTGACTGACAAAAGTTTGCATCGAGAAGAACTGCCTACCCAGTCCACGTCTGCTGGGTTTCAAACAGCACGGCTAAGGTAGGGTTATTGAATCCAGGCAAGAAAGCAAAGTCGATGATGTTGTGAATTCGTTCTTCCACTGTGGCGAGATCAAGTACAAAACTAGGTGAGTATGGTACGTCTCTACATCCAGAATCAATTGTAAAATGAAAGAGGTTCACAAATGACGCACTTTGCAAAGGCCTGGTCCTGCTCGCCGACATCTAAGTCAGCCTGCGACTGGTAGAACGGCAGGATAGCGAGTCCGTCTTTGGGCAGTGATAAAGCCGCACAGCGGGAGTCAGGATCCATACGGAGGTGAGATCGATATGATGAAGGATTGAACGAGAGCTGGCGGGAGATGTTTATTAATGCTGCAATAAAAAGAAGAAAACTAAAAGAGACAGGTCGCACGTACGAGTTGGGGGGCTCGTTCATATGTGTGGATTGAAACAGTTGTTAGGTCGTACAAGGAATCCGACCACTCCAAAAGAGCTATCTGATAACGTGGTCAACGGTTGAAATACTGAACATTGTTAGAGGAAACCTTGGCGTCTTTAAATGAGACGAGGAGACGATCCAGACCATCTTCTGTGGTGGCCAAAGTCTGCACACGATCCAAACCGGTGACAATCCCATGCAGACGATGGGACCGAATGAGGTATAGGCGAGTCACTGTCGATTGAACGTGGTTCTGGGCAGCAGACTTCAGACCGAAACATCAGCATCCGCCAGTCGCCATTTATGAGTTAAAAGGTTCATTTCCATTGTGTGACACATACACAGAAATTCCAATGAGAAGAGCAATCACCTTTACGAAGCCAACATTCACAAAACCTTCGCCCCGTTCATCCATCTCGATCTCTCCCTCTACAGCCTCAGTTCCTTTGCGTCCACTGGCTCCGGCATCCTCAAGAAGAGGTAAAGGTGCTGGCTCTTCGCGCACGTCAAACACCCTCAGAAAGCTTGAACGGGCGACGACGAGGTTTCGAATAACTTGTTTGCCACTGACATCGGCAAGAGCAGCAGGTGTCAGATTCAAACTGACTGCAAACTCGACCCCGCTTGGAGGAAGGAGCTCCCTGCGCAAGGCATGCATGTGTTATGCTATGAAACCGCCTGCTCCTAACTGCTTTCGCTGAACCTCTTCCAACCAGGAGTAAGAGGAACCGGAGTTTAAATTCGAGTTATCTAAGCAATCAGGTGTGTCCACATTTGGCATCCATACATACTTAAACGGTACAATCCCCATGTTGGAAGGACCTTCTGGAGACGGTGGTCAACCGGCGTATGTCGTCAAACAGCACCTCAACTCGCAAATTTCAGTTGTTGAGAATGAAATCTCATCTGTGGACGCTGAGATCGAGAAGCTACAGCAGCTCCGAGAGAACCTTGCCACGGAACGAAAAGAGCTTCTGAGCCAGCTCAAATCAATATCCCAACCCAAGGACGGTCTCAGATACCCCGAAAAAGGAAAGAAGGCGGCGAGGGGAGTGGACTACACAGAGAGCTTTGATTGGACGTGTGCTATGACGGCAAGAATGAAATCTGTTTTTAGGATTGAAAGCTATAGACTTTGTCAAGAGGCGTGGGTCTTGCGCTCTTTCGGAAACCCCTATCTCATGGATTATCCAGGGTCTGCAACGCAAACATGGACAACAGAGACATCGTTTGTGTCATGCCTACAGGTGCTATACCTGGGTTAATCTCACGTGAAACGAAAACTTACTTTCAACAGGCGGCGGTAAATCATTAACATATCAGCTTCCCGCTCTCCTCACTCCCGGTTGTACTTTGGTGATCTCGCCCCTGATTTCCTTGATCACTGATCAGATAATTCACTTACATGAAGCCGGGGGTAGAGACCAACTCCCTCACCCCGCTAGATGCCTAATTCACATTTATTCTTTGTAAGTTGAAGCTGTCATGCTAACAGGATCGACTACGAAGGAGGAATCTCGCGACATCACTTCACGTTTGACCAAGGTTTCAGGTGGAAGCCAAGAGATTAAATTGTGTTATGTGACGGTGCGAGATTTGATCTTCTATTTTTATTTTTGAAGGCTTATTCCGGAGATACAATAGCCAGAAAAGATCGCGAAATCGAAAACGTTCGTTTCCGCACTGCAGAAGATGGCAAGTGCAGGCAGGCTGGGTTCGTTGTGCTTAAATGACCTTCATATCACGCTTATATGATTCTTCCAGCCCGGATTGTGATAGATGAGGCACATTGTGTGTCCCAATTGGGACACGATTTCAGGTACAAAGCTTTTATCGTTCAAAGATTGATGGACTGGCTTGCAGACATGAGATCCCAGGCCAGATTATAAAAAACTTTCATTGCTGCGAACGTTGTTCCCTAGAGTACCGATCCTGGCTTTGTCTGCAACGTGCCCCCCAGCCGTCCTCAAGGACCTTCTACTCGTTCTTCGATTAAAGCCAGTCGTTGACGGGTCCGGTGCGTGTGACTTGATTAGCTTGTCCGGGCAGCGGGTAATTACTACATCTTATTAGATGCTGGCTCGGAGGGCACTGTATACTTCTCAGCCCCCTTATATCGTGAGTACTCACTTGTCATTCCACTAGTCAGCCAAATGACGGACTTTACCCAGGAAAGAACCTTCATTATAATATTCTGCCTAAACCCGGTTCTGCGGGTGCTGTCATTCAGACAATGACGGATTATATACTGGAGTATCATAAGGCAGATAGTGGAATTGTTTATTGTCTTTCAAAAAAGGTAGTTTGTTTTCCATAATCGGTGGATCCTCTTTACGTTTGAGTCCAGGACGCTGAGACTGTCGCAGCTGGGATTGCCGAAAGCAGTGGTGGCAAGATCAAAACCGGCATTTATCATGCGGATGTAGGTGACAAGAATAAGGAGAGCTTACACAAACGTTGGCGGCAAGGACAGATTCAAGTTGTATGTGCTACTATTGGTGAGACACATCAAAACTGAACCTGTTCAGTCCAAGACGTAATGATATTTTGTATCGATCTTTAGCGTTTGGTCTTGGTATTGACATGGCTACAGTCCGTTTCGTCCTACATCACTCTGTGGGTGCCTTGCCTATACATGTATATATACTAGAATGTTAAGTGTCATCCTGCAGATGTCGGTGAGTCGCTAGTCATACTACCTTGGGGCCAATATCAAAAACTGGGAGACAGAAAAGCCTAGATGGTTTTTATCAGGAATCTGGGCGCGCTGGACGAGATGGCAAGGAAGCCGATTGTGTTTTGTTTTATCGGGCTCAAGACGCGACTCGTCTTAGCTCGCTGACCTGCGGAGAGCTAGGAGGACAAGAAAAGCGTGTGTCTTCTTGGAGTTCTGTCGAACCGAGCTACCTCTGACAAACTCGGCTGCTTCAGTCCATGATATGCTTCGTTTCGCACAGAATTTTAGCGAATGTCGTAAAGTACTTTTTGCAAAGTCAGTGAACTATATCTTCATATTTGCCATAGCTCTCTATACGAAGCACTGATGCTTTCCAGTTACTTCTCATCTTCTTCGGCGCTTTCTCTTGCTTCGTGGACATCTTCCACAGCAGGGGCACTCACACCCTGTGGTCACTGCGACAACTGTACTCGTCCCCCTGAGACCATCGATTGTCGAGATGTGACCCTGGATGCATGGCAAATCCTCAAGGTTGTGCAACAAGTAGAACATCAAGCGGGCAGGGTTACTTTGGGTATGCTGGCGGATCTGATCCGAGGCGCTGGTGGGGGATCTTTTGGTGTTGTAGGTAACAGTAGAAAGGGGAAAGGTACAGGCAAGGAAAAAGTAGGGTTAGATCTGGACGAGATCGCAGGGGGGAAGGTCACACTCAGTAAAGACGTAAGCCTTCTTGTTCATCGTTGGGGTGTTAATTTAAGGGGTAAAATTAGGATGCGGAAACCTTGCTTGTTCAACTTATCCTTTCCCATCATCTCAAGGAGGACTTCCATTCGACATCATATTCCATCAATGTCTACGTAATTTCCGGACCACAGGCCATGCGTCTCACACGGCTATCCCGCGAGGCTGTTGAGAGTGGTGCAGGGCAGAGGATTACATGCACATTCCTGAAGAAAGCTGGTCGGAAAGCTGTAGGGAAAAGTAAGCGGAAGGACGTGGGAATGCAATCCCAGTTATACCAGAGTTCTGGACAATCGGACTCCCCACTGAACCCAGCGCCTGTGCCTAACAAAAAGACCAAGAAGCGGCGGCGATCATCATCGTCCAGGCAAGGACAGGACGTCGATGACTTCATTGTTGAGGATGATGGTGATGTTATTCATACACATGTTGAAAGTAGCCCTTACAGTCATTCAGACGATTTGGAGTTGGAAATGCGTCGAACTTCACCATCAGCATTCAAATCCTCCAATGAAGACGATGATGATGATGATGATGGCGCCGACGGCACGTGGAAATTTACCCTTGATGATGCGGCACCTCTGCCAAAGCGGCGTCGAACAGAAAATCATAATACTGGTCCTGGATCAGAGGATGAGGTGGTTGTCTTATCTGACTAGCGTTTCCATGCTTGTAATTATTTCGTTTTATATCTGGACACCGTCCTAGGATAACTAGTACTAATACATGTGTGAGGACTCCGCCTCCCCCTGATTATGCTATCACAATGACGACTTCTTCAAAGCGGATCTCAACGGTTTCCTCCGCACAAGCCGGCGTTTCATGTCGATTTGTACCCCATCCTCGTTCATCCATCCTACCCCAGGTTCTGGGTAGTTCCGCAAGTCCGACGGATATAGGTGGTGCTCGGGTGCAGCTGCGTAGGAACCATCGTTGTCCCAGAGTTGATCTCCCTTCCTATTCCACCACCCTTTACGACGCGCAGGAGGGGAGGGCAACACTGGGTCATCCCTGAAGCGCACTGTGCGAGTATTTGAGCTCAGTGGAGAGGGTGGTTTCCCGGAGGAAGGGAAGTCAAAGGAGGGACGCCGGCTTCGCGGCGATGATGACATCTGACCCGGCATTTCGATGGAAACGGGCGACTGGCGGGGGTCAAAATAGTACGGCTCAGTGGACTGTCCGTGATCGAACCGTGAAAAGTCTGAATCTGAGCTACTAGGAGAGTGCAAAAGATAATCGGGACCACCCGGTGGGTTGGAGTGAGGTGGTATGTCTATAGGGGAGGGAACGTGACGAGGTGACTCATGAGACTCCACAGAATAATGCTGCTCAGGATAACGAGGTTCCATGTGCTGCGTTTCTTGATAGTGTGGCTCCAAATGTGTATCAGAATAATGCGAGTCTGGGTAATGCGGGCCTGAGTAATGCGAGTCCGAGTAATGCGAGTCTGGGTAATATGGGTCTGCCAATGGGAAGTGCTCGTCAGGAATGAAATGGTGAGTTGTTGGAGACCGGCGCGAATCTCGAGGGGGTTCGGGCTGCTCAAAGCCTGCGAAGGAGTTCAGTTGGTTTCGATCATCAACCAGATCGGCCGAATGAGGATGCGGCGAGTGGGTCATCGTCCAGGAGGGGTCTCTGGGACACTCTCCAGCGTGCGAATGTGAGTTCTTGTGGTTTGACTTGTATTCGACAACGCGAGGAGTAGTCCATGATCGATGTTGATTTCGGGACGAAGAAGAAGAGGGATCGATGAAATTCACCACTACACCTGGCTGCACACGCAATACGTGCATAACGGAGTCTCTCCCATTCGTGATCGACGACGAACCCAAGGTGGCGACCTCATAGCCGTATTTATCGTAGTTCGTCGTCATTCTTCGTCGACCGGAGCCATGTCTACGAGACTTGCTGGAAAAAGCGTCGGGATTGTAAACAAGAGCCATGGTTGCGTAGAATACAAGACCATAAGAGGCTTCACCGAAGGCACCGTCTTCAGACGGGTGTCAAAAGTATTCATTAAGGCTTGAAATTTAAAGACGGCATGGTGCATCCATGCACACCAGGCGTGATGTGGGCAACATACGTGAACAAGCAGAGATGTATGCCGGCTTGCCACGGGGGAGCAGGGAGGCGATATCCATACTGGGTTCAAGTCAACAAGCACCCACAGGAGGTTGGAGTTACGCCCCCAGACCTCAATGGCACCAAAACGCTTTGGGTAAGACGACATTTGTATCTGGTTTGGCAAATTCGTGGCACCAGACCAAGGACGACGACAAGATCCCATAGAGAAAACGAATGGTCAGACGAAGCCCTGAGACGATACCACAAGCACCGTGAAATCGCTAAAACTAAACTAAACACAGATAAGCGGTGGCCGAGACGAGCTAAGAAAGGACCCCGATTCGCCCCATAGCTTGAAGTTCAAATAGCGTAGCTCAATGGGATTATGAACAACGAGGTCGATCGAGGATGGAGGGTTGGAGGGCAATAACTGTACTCCGCAGGTCAAGCTGACCCAATCTGAAACTGTTTCAGGAAGCAGGAAGCATAACAAACACATGAGGACTAATATGAGGCTTGGAAGCGCGAATTCCAGCATGATTTAATACCTCCGTTTTCTACTTCCCATGTTTGAGTTCTCGGACAGAAAGGTTGTAGGAATAAGTAAAGGGCCGTGGATTTCTTCTTCTTTGAAATTTAAGTGGAGAAGAAAGCTAGAGAACTCAGTATGCAGGGTGTGCTGTCGCCAACTTTGAGCAGAGCCGCATAGCCGAAAATGAAGCAGCACCGTCTGAGTGAAGGTGACCAAATATACGAGAAACATATCATTGAGACAACCTCGCAGTGGGTTAGACGATGCACGGCCTAGTTGCGCTGTGCTGACAATATTAACGCGTGGGCACGTTTCTGAAATGGATGGATACGGCGGTGTTGGTGGCGTGTGTATTGTTGTGCTGTGGTGTTGGCGGAGGACCACAGCAGACGGTACGAAACCATAGCGTGCATGTCGATGCGTGTTGATCGCTGGCCTGATTTATGATGATGCAACGTGGCATAGTTGGAGTAACTGAGTTCTCAGGTTCAAAGTCCGACAGAAAAACTCGAATCATTACTGTACTTAGTTGCATAGTATATTTCACAGGATTTGCCAGGTGCGACGGAATTCACGGGCAGCTCTTACAGCCTAGCGTGGAGCCGCGTTGCTCTTCCATTTTTTGGAAAGGCCACAATAAGGCAACAGCAAGGGCCTTAGGCAAAGAGGAGTTGCCAGCAGAGGGCATGGCCTTTGCTCGCGTTGTCTGCCGATGGAATGCCGTTTCTTGACATGCCTTATCTTGCAGTAGAGTGTATATGTTACCAATAATTATTAGCTCAACTGAATGGTGTGCCTGATATTTTCAATTCAGTTTGCTAATAATTATTGGTAACATATACACTCTAGTGTCCTTTCCTCTAATTATGATCCGAGAGCGCATGAGGCGAACGGCGTATTGTTCCGTCATCACCTTCCTGAGACTAAGACGACAATGAGTGTCTTTGGAAGAGGAGATTGATAAAATTAAGCAGACCAAGTGCGCCGGTTGTTTCCGTATCTTCCCGCACGTCCGTGCGTCAAACGACTTCTCGTAGAGTAACACCCGCGATTTGAGTGCCCAAGATCCTAGTTTGGACGCCATGCTTTTGAACTGAGCCAGAGCTGAAGATGCATTTGTAGAACGAAGGAGTTATAAAATATAATATGTTATTCTGTTATGCTCTCATTCTTCTGGTTTTTATACTACGACAAATATTTATGTTATTATTAATATTCTTCGAGCTGCCGCTCGGGGCTGTACCGGCGCACCGTAGTCCCGGGTTCGTGCTCGTTCTCGAATCTCTGTGTTGGTTCCACGGCTGATTTATCCTTATTACTAATACTCCCCCTCAGCGAGAAGTCCCTCATCCCTAATTTACTCATTATATACCGGTGTTGATGTAAATTCAATCCTTTCGTAAGTATATCCGCCTTGTTATCCTTCGTGTTTACGTATGTAAGTGATGCTTCGTGAGAAGCCACTTTCTCTTGGATAAAGTGGTACGCCACATTGATATGTTTCGTACGCGTGTGGTATGTTGTGTCATATGATAATGTAATGGCACCTAGATTATTGGATCTTAGTGATGTAGGCTGTGTTTGATCTATACCGAGTTCCTGGATAAAACGCTGTAGCCAGATTAATTGTTTGGCACCTTCAGTTAGTGCTATATATTCGGCTTCCGTGGTAGATAAGGCAACCATTCGTTGTTTCTTGGAACTCCAGGCAATGGGTCCTCCCCCTAAAGTGGCAATATATCCACTGATAGATAGTGCATCCGCCCTGTTAGCATAGTCAGAATTGACGAATATCTCAAGTTCGAGACCAGTATCTCACGTGAAAGTTACTCCGATATCACGTGATCCCTTTAGGTACCTGAGCGTGTGTTTAATTGCCGTCCAATGCTCGGCTCCGTATGTAGTAGTAAATTGGCTGAGGTGTTGTACTGTAAATGCTAGATCTGGTCGCATGCTAAGTGCCGCATACATTAGCGATCCAATTGCTTTGGCGTAAGGCACGTCTGCGCTTGGCCTTGATTGATCAGATGGTGCATTGAGTTTGCCTGTTGTGTGTAATGAGGTCGATACCGAGTGTGCCGTAGTCATGTTGAACCGCGCAAGTATGATATCAATGTAATGTACCTGGGACATGGTTAGAGTTCCATGCTCCCTGTCCCTTTCAATTCTAATGCCAAGTATTTTCTTCATTTCTCCTAATTCTGTCATAGGAAATTTGGTGTGAAGTTCTTTCTTGAGCTTTGTCATCCCGGCCTCTGAGTCAGCAAATAGGCCAAAGTCATCAACATATACTGATATGACTTCAGTAGAATCCTTATTTTGTCTAATATAGACACATTCATTGGCCATGCTCTGATGAAAACCGAGGCTGAGTAATAGGCCACGTAGACGCTGATGCCAAGTGCATCCTGATTGTTTCAGCCCATAAAGTGCCCGTTGTAATTTTAGAACACGTCCAGATCCATCATCAAAACCATTGGGTTGGCGCATATAGATCTCTTCTTCTAGGTTTGAATTAAGGTATGCACCTTTGACATCCATCATTTCGATTTCCCAATCGAGGGTGTTTGCGATAGCTAGTAGAACTCGTAGGGAATCAAACTTGACTACCGGTGATGTTATTTCGTAGTAATCCATCCCTGGTCTTTGTGTGAATCCTCAGGCTACAACCCTGGCCTTGCCTTTGTCAAATTTCCCATCCGGTTTTGTTTTTACGGCATATACCCATCAGCAGCCAATGGCTATTCGGTCCGGTGGTAATTCCGTAATTTCCCATGTGCCAATTTCCCGGTGCTGATCCATTTCTATTTTCATTGCTTCTTCCCAGATTGGTGCATCATCCCGTAATATTGCCTCTCTATAGTTTTCGGGTTCAGTAATGATTTCATTTGTTATGTAAGCACGATCTGTGTGACTTGGATCATTTAGTTGCCAGTAATCGGGCCGCTGCGTGACTCGTGTGCTTTGTTGGATCTGTGGGGCAGGCGCTTGCACATTCGGCTCTGGTGTTGTATCGGGTAATGATGTTTGTGGGGTAGGTGGTATTGGCTCCGGCATATGCTCGTGTGTCGCTTGCTCCCCCTCGAGCAGTGCCATGTTGTCGTTATTGTCATCATTGTCAGGGATAGGATAGAGTTTGTTATCATTTTCATCAAATGTAATATTTCTTGAAATTTGAACATGTTTTGAGGCCCTGTTGTAATATTTCCAGGCTTTTGCATGTTCCGCTATTCTGACGAAGGTGTGTTCTTCTGCTTTCGGATCAAGCTTTGCTCGGCGCTGATCCGGTACCATGACCCAGCAGTTCGTCCCAAATTCTTC
>QFFB01000674.1:0-14165 GCA_003316465.1 Ramaria cf. rubripermanens
GATTGGCTCCACGCTCACTCAGCTGCCGTACAGCTATTGGGCTCGATGCATCCCGGACGCCGGCCCCGAGGTGCAGGCTCGATGCCTCGAGAATGTAGAGCTGTATCTTGTTGCTGTCCACGAACAAGCTCGTCATCGTGACACTAACGAAGTCCCGACCACTGAGGCATACATCAACTTGCGCCGCCTGAGCAGCGGCTGCAAACCCCTCTTTGATCTCCTCGAGTTTTCCCTCGACATGCAACTTCCGGATTACATCATCGAAGATCCTCTCATGAAGACAACGAAAGACTGTGTCAACGACTTTGTCGCCTTCTCTAATGTAAGCAGCTGTCTTTCTGCTCAAAGGTTGCCCACGGCTGATACCTGCTACTAGGATATATTTTCCTATAATGTCGAGCAGTCTCGTGGAGATATGCACAATCTTGTTGCCGTCATCATGAAGAATGACAACTTGGACCTTCAAGGCGCCATGGACCGCGCGGGAGACATGTGCAGGGCAGCCCTAGACAAGTACATCGAAACAAAGGCCAAATTCCCTTCATACGGTGAAGAGATCGACAATCAGGTTGCAGCATTCTTCCAGGGCCTGGAGAGCTGGATTTCTGGCTCCCTTGAATGGAGTTTCGTCACACCGCGGTACTTCGGTAACAAACGGCACGAGGTCAAGAAAACTGGTTGGGTGAAACTTCTATCGCGCAGTCGAGTGTCAGTGAACGCAGCATAACTTTTGTCAGTCCGGCATCTTTCCTGATCTCATATTCAATACTGAAGTGCTCCGACCGTTACAGTAACTCAATTGGCCAATGAATCAACATACTATTTTATTTTCTTGTTTTGGGCTGGCAGAAATATTATGAAAGCCACGCAAATTTGCTGTCTACTGGTTAATGTGTACCATAATGATACAAATATCACAGTGCTATGATATATCCCTGTCAGACTGACTTGCTGACGAAGACAGCACATGAAATATTTTGAGAATTCGCTTGAAGGAGTTAACTGATTAGTATATCAAGCTGTATTTGGCCAAATCCAACTGGATGGAATTCAAGGTAACTATATAGGTAATGTCTATATCCCGGATTAGATAGCAAACGCTTTACTGTAAATATATAAAAGGAAATATACATTACCATTTATGTAAAGTAATTCAATAACTTTGACTAATTTTCCCTGTACATACACTGATGTGTATCTATAGCATGAGGCATACGTATCATATATCTACGAGTGCTCCTGATCGTATGGTAGCTTGACGTCACGCAAGATGTATATTAAGCAAATTTATATGATCCCCTGGCCAGGACTCATGTTCAAACCATGATTAATACTTAAAAGTGTTGCAGTAGTTTATATATTAGTACATCCAGCCTCAATTAAAGACGAAGTACGTATGTACATGTATGTACAGCCAGAACGCTGCCCACGAACTTCAACAACCACTTAGAAGTTCCACTTTTCGAACGTATTTTATAACAATACAAGTCCCAAATGCCTCTGGTATACAAGGGTGAATCAAAATTTGACCCCTGCGGCTCGACGATACTTACTTTACATTCATACTAGCAGTCCTACCACATTCGACGCAACCCTAGAGCCATCTACTCACCATTACAACGCTCGGAGTAAACCTCTTTATTTTTTCCATGTCCTTATCATACTTCCGTCCTACTTTCATTCTCCTCTCCGAGTCTGTGACATTGGGGACACTAAAAGCCTTGCAATTGATCAGTTTGTTCCACGGCCTCCCGTTGCTGGATGAGGCGGCAGCCCGCGCACCTATCACCAATGCCCTGCAACAAGGTCAGATATCTGTGCCGCTGTTGACTCTTCTACCTATATAGTACGTGTGGACCATCGGTCAACCACATTCCACTCATGTTATGATCGATGCGTACGCCAGGTTCCTCATAGTGTGGCGGTGAATCGAGCCCCTGCTTTGTCATCAATGATTAGTTGGACCCACACATCAACACCCATTTACCGACACTACACCTCCGTATCCCTCCCCCTCTCATCATCCACACAGGCGCCCGCACCGCCTTCGAACCACGCCAATGAAACCCAGCGGACCACCCACGGGGGTTTCAGTAGATAAATCATCTTAGTTGGTCTAAAAATCAATATAATTGTGTGAAATATCATGTAATTGTTTTCAGTGGAAAAAGGTTGGTTTCAGTGTGCTGGTTTCGGGGGGTACTCACGGGGATTCATAAGATATACTATGGAATACTAATGGTGCCAGCAATGGATTCTGAGTTGAAGACCACTGGGTTACAGTGACATAAGCACTGATGACCCCATGGCTCTAGGGCCACATTTCAGGGATGCAGCTTTTAAATGTCATTGGCCTTGGAACTGTATAATATAAGACCAATCACTGAAAATTCCAGGTATTTGCCTCTAAGTTGAACATTTTAAGCTATGAATTTACCATGACTTTTGACTTGAATTTCCACTCAAATATCACTAGTTCCAGATTATTTATGCTGGTGTATTCAGGCAATAGATCAGTATATATAAAGGAAAAAAAACCTATAATCATGGTGTCAAAATCACTGAAATACCATGGTCAGATCCAACTGTGTCCCCTTACTGATAGATGATGGGTATCTTTTTAGATATCATGGTTATGTGCCTTCTCTATGCTATGATCCCTAGGTCTGTTCATAATATGCATTGTGTACCTCTTCCACTCCAACTTGGAACTCATTATTCTTACCTACTTACATGTACCCTCTAGTATATAAGCTCCTGTACTCTTACTAGTTACCTTAGTTCAAAT
This sequence comes from Ramaria cf. rubripermanens, assembly GCA_003316465.1. Taxonomy (NCBI): domain Eukaryota; kingdom Fungi; phylum Basidiomycota; class Agaricomycetes; order Gomphales; family Gomphaceae; genus Ramaria; species Ramaria cf. rubripermanens. Next base: position 2,789 of record QFFB01000674.1, read on the forward strand.
ATCAATGACATTTCATGTTAACCTTGTCTGTCATGTTCTTAGTACACTGCTGTCATCACTTCCACTGTTGTACACATACTGCAGAACTGTTAAGAGTGAGGCCTTGTACTGGGCCTCAGGGCAAGCTTGGACCAAGCTTGAGCCAAGGATGGTAAGGGTAAGGGCTTGGCTTCAGCTTATGTACTGTGCCATCCACTATTGTGTGTGCCCTTGACTTTGGAGTGAGGTTCAAGCAATAGGTGAGTCACAAGAATAAGAGATGACTGATTAGAAACTACTAAGGGGGTCAAGGGGATACCTGAGTTGATTTCTGACTGAAGAGGAATAATGATAGATAGGGTCAGACATAAACTCACTAAGGGATCAGAATGAGGTTTGGGGAAGAATCAGGAATGGAGTTTGGGGGAGATGGATATAGTAAACAAAGGTCAGGCTTAGGCTTGGGATACTTCAGTGATAGCTCAGATAAGGTCAGGCACAGGGTACAGGCTCAGGACAGGGTTAATGGCTGGATATGGTTACCTGTATAGGAATGTCTGTTTAACCAGTCCAAAGTCTGTATATTTAAAGCCTGAGGGTTGCTCAACCAGCCCCTTGTCAAGATTGGATTTTGGAGTAAAGATATAACGTCAGTGTGTTATTATTTTATCTGAAAAGCAAAGCGAGGTCGAAGTGTCAGATACATTATAGTGATAGGGAAAGGGGCTGAAAAGTAATAAAACTCGATAGGATAACCCAAGCTTACAACTTGAAGCTGGGAACTCCCGGTAAGAGAGATTTGAAGATTCAGTTAAACTCAAAAGGAAGATGGGCATAAAAGGTAAAAGATTGTCATATTATTGAAGCGTGTGCTTTGTACTAATATACTAAGGAGTAGAATAGGAGTTATAGGAGAAAGAGAATAAAACGTGTGATACTTGAGCCCCTGGCTCTCTAAGGTAAAAGAACAGTCTAAGTCCGCTGCGCACATGGACTCGGAGGTAGAATAAAGAACTGATCAGCATAAGTGATAAGGAAATGAAATGCTACACTCAATGAGTGCCTCAACTCGGTTTACTACGCATATATGCGCCTCAAATGGAAACTACGCACCATTGCATGCCTCAACTCGTGTCTGGCATTGTCTTCGTTGGCTCATTGCTACGCAGGAGAGTGCCTTGGATAGATGGATAAAGAAAAGAAAATGGATAGGATGTTTAAGATAAGGAAGTAATGTCCATGATAGAAGTCTGGATAATAATGAATGAGTAAAATAAAAGAGGATGAATAGAACAAAGATAATGGTATAGGGAAAAGGTCCATGAATATAAAAGAGAATAAAATCGAAAAAAATGTCCTTATCATTATTGTTTATGACACAGTGTAATTCCGACATGGGCCTACAGTCGTAGCAAATAACCCAAGAGTAGTATGCAATGAATCACACATGTCCTCGAGGAAGGGTCACCCCAGTTCAGGTGTTCCTTTCACTGATCCAAACACTCCTGCAAAGTGCTGCAAATAGTGGTCTTGGCGATGCCCCTAAGGGCGTGTAGTGAATAAGATCAAAGGTTCAAGCTCACTGATAGACACAACTACCAATGAGGCAGTGGATCGTTGTACTAAGGTTTTCTCTACTAGTAAGGGATTAAATAATGAGGTAGATGTATGATAAGTGAACTAGAGAATTATACAGGCGGAATAGAAGTACTTATAGTAAAAAGCAAATGCAGGGGGGAACAGATAGAGAGGGACTAGAACACTGTGAAAGAGTAGCGCATGCTAGGATATGGAGTAAGGGTCAAACCACCTTCATGGGGCACAGCGACTGATGGGATCTGTGAGTGAAACCCATTGGCTATACCGGACTTCTGCTCATACTCAGTGACCCTGCATGCTGCAAGGGGGATGCGAATGATATGAAACAAGGGTGAAGTATTGTGGCACAATGGTGAAGATCATGTTCAGCGACCAGTGAATAGGAGTGAGATAGACTGCAGAGGCCTTGCTGATATCAGTGTGATGGAAGGATGCAGGGGGGATCGGTGTGATGGAAGGACATAGGGGGGATCAATGTAATTTGCTGAACTTGAGATCTGAAAAACAGCAGTCATGACACCCCTGTTCTGTTTAGTTACTTTAAAGGTCCTGTTTCTTAGGGAATAACCCTCTCGTTGGTTGAAAAACTCCTATTTAAATATCTCAGTGTTATCAAACCATTCCCCTGAGCCTCCAGTAATATTTTCTTATTTTTACAAAGCCTAAGAGACTTAGAAACACTTGTATTTTGTATAATCTATACTGGTCACCCATGGACACACACAACTATGTCTGTCCAATTTCAAACTCCGACCTCAAACTCGTGTCCTTGAGTTGCAGATTTTCCTGTGCCTGCAACTTGTGCCAGGCACTTGGTCCAGACATTAAGGAGTGGTAAATCCTCAGCTTATGTCTGGGAAGCCTAGCTGCACTGCTGTGAGGGCAACCTAGGCAGACGCTCTGCACTCAAGCAGTGCACTGGCGAAGGGGGAATCCTAAGTCATATACAACTACATACAATGCAAGGGCATACCTGGCAAAGGGGGAATCCTAAGAGAAAACTCTAAAGATCACCTTCACCTACTAGCTAACAACGATATACCTCGGGCATCACAACCCTGTACCTCCAAAGCCCGAATCACATAAGCAACAGGGGTGCTGAACTACAGACAGGGCCAAGGAGGTGTTCGGAAGCTTCCAAGGGACCAATCTGCACAGCTCTGGAATGAGAAGCCCAACGCCGAAGTGGCACTGGGTAGGGTAGCCTTCAGAAAGGACTGTGTACCCTTCACACGCACTTCGCAGGACTTCGCAAGGCGTGGGAATGTTCGCATGGAGTGGAACATAGGGTGCCTGCACTTTGCAAGGACTTCACAAGACTTCACAGGAACCTGCAGGACTTTGCAAGAGTTCCCCTCACATCCACTTCGGCAAGGCTGCAAATACTTCACACGCACTTTGCAGGACTTAGCAGGGCGTGTGAATGTTCACATGGAGTGGAATGTAAGGTGTGAAGGCTTTGCAAGGAGTTTGCAAGGAATTCACAAGGAGTTTACAAGGAGTTTGCAAGGAGTTCACAAGCTCCACAGAGGTTCCCCTTACAACTGCCCAGAGTCCCAGGCCTGACTCACATTGACTCACCACTATCATCTGACCTTCCTGGTAGGGCAGAGGGCATTAGGCAATCCCATATTAGGAATCAAACAATTACATATGAGTCATAACTCCACTCAGAATGGCACCAACTTCTGAAGTGACTCAGGTTCCTGACTCACCCCTATAAGTAGTATGGCTCATTGGCTCTACTTTATGAATGACTCACACCCTTGACTCATTTCATATAAATTGGGTTAAGTAACTTGATCATGTGAGTCATTTGGTGGAGCAGGGCCTGCAGTGACTCATTGGTCTGACTCTTGGCCCTGACTTACATAATTCTCCTGCAATGTGATTGGTCCTGAACCCTGACTTACCTCCCTCATTTCCATGTCTCACTCCCATATTTCATTGTGACTCACTCTTCAGCTACTTATAGATAGAAGCCCTGTACTCTATGATATAAAAAGAGGCCATACTGCCCACCTTTAGGACAATCAATTCAACCACCTTCTATCTTACACAACTTGTGTGACTTGCAAATCTTACTAAGCTGCTCATCCCAGCTAGGGTTCTTACACTTACTTAGTGTATTAATTCTCAGTTAAGTAGTTGCTTTACTGCTTAGCCACTTGGACTAATCCTCTGGGTGAAATTCTACAGAGTGAGTCTGACAATTGATAGTCTTGCCAGTTGCACTCCAATATCCAAGAGTTATTGATCAGTTGATTTTCCTGTTCAGTATCTTTCACAAGTCAAGTTGAGTTGCTTATAAAGCTACCTCACTGTTATGATCCGGTTCCTCGCGGATCTCCGGTAACTATATTTGGCCACTAACCCCGTCCCAAGCCCGCACCCCGCGCCTGAGTTCTGAGCCCAAGCCCGAGCCCGAACCCCGTTTCCCCTCCGTTCCCGAGCTTCATTATGATTCCTTAGATAGTTTGTCCAACCCTGTCCCTCTGTCCTCCGTATATAAGTCTCACTCTGTATGTACTTCGCTTCTCAGTCAGAAATCCAACTAGATACCCTTCTAACCCTTTACGAGTTTCCGCTCCAATTCCTCTTAGTCCCTCCGCTCCTCTGGTCCTGATCTCCTTCCGAAATCAAGGGCACGTGTAATAGTGGATGGCGCAGCACATAAGCTGAAGCCCAGCCCTCCCTAGTACTCCTCGGCCGAGCTCGGTCCGAGCTCCCCCGAGGTCCCACACGAAGACCCGGTCTTAACACTCACACACTTCTCTTATGTCTCTCATTATTGTTGTGCACTGACAGATTATCTGGTCAGTCCATTAATAAACTTGCCTGCTAAGTGCATTCCTCTTTCTTTGGAATACACTTGGACCCTGAAAGTGTCCTTGAACCTACAGTCTAATAATTTATTATGCATTGCTGCTAAGAAACATGTTACCTTCCATCTGTGATAACTTGGACTAGTTATTGCATGGATTGCAACCAAGGTACAAATATTAAATTATTTCTGGAGTTGTGCTACAGCAGTGCTGGTATTCTATAAGTCTCATAAATGACATGTTCTGATAGATTGAAGTGTTAGCAATAACACCAAAGTCTTGAAGGGTTCCAAAACATTACCAGAGATCTGTGAGGGACTGGATTGTGACAAGAACTGTGCTACATCACCTTGTCACTCCATTCCAAAGTCTTGGGACCCAATGATTGTCTGAGAGGCACAGCATATAAGCTGAAGCCAAAGTCTCTTCTGATCCATATTCCATATTCCATCTTCTGTCTTCTGTCTTCTGGTTTACATGTCTGCAACAACATCAGAACTTACCAAAGCTGAAAAAACATGTTTTCAAGCAATACAAACCAAACTGCAGGAGCTGAATGGAGTTGTGTTTGTATGCAAGCTTCCACTGGACATCCATATATTAGACTTCCAGGTATCCTTGAATGCAAAGACCCAGGCTTGGCAGGATCAGAAGCATACAGCACTTTGTGCTAGTACATGTTCAGTTGTCCAGGATAATATTCATAGAGATTATTAATCTGTTATTTGTATGTGTATATGAAAAATACAGTGAATGCTCAATGAATATCACTGTAATGGGCATGAGAACTGGATGCAATTGATTACTAACCCAATGTTCCTTGTGAGGTGCTTATTGTTGGCATAGAATGGTGAGATACCCATAGTAGCACTAGGGGCATTGTTGTAAGCAAACTCTGTAAGTGGTAGCAAATCAGACCAATTGTCTTGCTGATAATTGTAATACACTTGAATGTACTGTTCCAACATCTGTTTAACACATTTGGTTTGACCATCACCTTTGGGGTGATAACCCAAGGTAAAATGCAATGTCATGTCAAGAGCTTTACCAAGAGACCAAAAGAAGCGTGATATGAATTTGGATCCACAGTTGGAGGTGACATGCAAAGGTACTCCATGCTTAGAGAAGACATGTAGCATGAATATCTTTGCAAGGTCAGCCAAAGTGACCATGTCATAAGTCAGAATGAAGATGCTTTGCTTGGTGAGGTGGCATACAATCACCAGAATTGCAGTGAATCCCAAAGAGGCTGGCAACTGCTCAAAGAAATACATGGATATTGAATTCCAAGGCTGCTCAGGGACCGGGAGCTGCTTGAGACAACCATAAGGCAAGTGGCACTGTGACTTATATTGCATACAAGTGGTGCATGACTTGCAAAAGTCAATAACAAAGGTCCGAAGTCCTGGCCAAGTGTATTCTTGGCATATCAGGGCGAATGTCTTGTTTTGACTGAAGTGTCCCAAGAGTACCTGGTCATGTTTGTACTGTAATACTCGGAGCTGAAGGTTGTTAGCTTTGGGAACATGGTAAGCCCACCCCGGGAGCCAAATGTGTAGCCAAAAAGGTGAGCATTCAGTTCCAGCCCCTCCAGGTCGGAGATAACACATTAGACACTCCATTGCTTCAACCACACCGATTGCCAATAACACCCGATTGCCTAATCCAAATATGAATGGTGGATTACTCAACTACCCTTTCCAATTCAGAACCGACTCTTTAGGAACATGATAATCCCTACTCCAACTATCTAATCCACCTAACCAATGCATTGAAGTACCAGGTACCAGTACTATCATGATTTGTCACACCAACAGCTGGAGGCTGGGCTAAAGCATCAGTAATAGTCTGCAGCTATTGCCACTTGTTAGGTGGCAGGAAGGTGTGGAGGTGATATCGCAGCTGAGGGGTACAAACTGAAGTACACATGGGTATTGCATGCTCAAATAAGCCGTGGAAAGGTGATTACTATGCAGTTTATGGGTTTGAATGTTTGGCTTTAAAGAGGTGCTGAGGGGAGTAATATGGTATCTCAGAGGCATGATCAACCTTACAACAAAAACACTACTCGCTCATCCATGACCGGACCCCAATTATCAACATCACTAACAATGGACCTGTGGCCCCTTGGATCTTGGTGACCCGGATCATGCATAACTGCTGAAGGAAGATCGAATGACATGCATCTAAAAGCTTCAAACTCCGAGGAGTCTTTAAAAACTCCAAGCTCCACACGTGTCTATTTCATTTCAGCTTATTCCATCATCTCAATTCAGCCCAGTGTTACAGATGTGTAAAACTGTAGGGTGGAGATGAATGGAAGATGGATCGGAAGGGACTTTGGCTTCAGCTTATGTGCTGCGCCTCTCAAACAATCACAGGTCCCCAGACTTCGGAACAGAGGGGTCAAGCAAGGAACGCAGTCCACAGTAAGTGCAGAAACGCAGAAGTGCGGAGGAGCGGGGGTAATGGCAGAAGTGTACTTAGAACACTACGGACAAGTTTAACATGAAATGTGGTCGATATTCAAACTGTCGTTACTAGTGCGAATACAGGGCTTATATACGGAGGGGTACATGTAAGGAAGTAACAGTAATAAGCTCCGAGTTGGAGCGGAAGAGGTGTTTGTGTTATGATCTGGTCCCTCGCGGATCTCCGGTGACCATATTTGGCCACTAACCCCGTCCCAAGCCCACACCCCGAGCCCAACCTTACCCAAGCCTGTCTTAAAGTAGTCCAAGTCCGAGCCCAAACCCCGTTTCTCATCCGTCCCCGAGCTTCATTACGATTCCTTAGATGGTTTGTCCAACCCTGTCCCTCTGTCCTCCGTATATAAGTCTCGCTCTGTATGTACTTCACTTCTCAGTCAGAAATCCAACTAGATACCCTTCGAACCCTTTGCTAGCTTCTCGCTCCATTTCCACTTAAGTCCCTCCACTCCTCTTGTCCTGATCTCCTCTCAAAATCAAGGGCACGTGTAATAGTGGATGGCGCAGCACATAAGCTGAAGCCCAGCCCTTCCTAGTACTCCTCGGCCGAGCTCAGTCTGAGCTCCCCCAAGGTCCCACACGAAGACCCAGTCTTAACAGTATTTCTGACTGCACTTCCACATTACACTAACAACTATGTCTACCACCCGTGCTAGAAGTATTACGCTTCAATGCATCTCGGAACAACACCGTCTTTCCGAGCGTCCCAAAAGCCCTCCAAACTTCCCTTCCGCATCCATCGAACCTGCCAGTGCCCCAGCCGATAAAGGCAAAGGTAGGGAAGAGGACCTTTCCAACCATGATCCCCTAGGTGAGGGTTGTTTGGCCAAGGTTCCCGAAGGAAGCCCCGGCCATCCCAGGGATCCCAAGGACCCCGATGGCGATGGTCTGCCCTCGGGAGAACCAGCCGACCCTGACAATGATGGTAGCGAACTCATGCGTCAACTTCTCACCAACCTCACTAAACCTTGCCCTACGGAAACCCGAGCTAAAGTCAAGGAGCCCGATACTTATGATGGCACTGACCAGGCTAAGCTTTGCACCTTCTTCTTGCAATGCCTGCTCAATTTTAGAGATTGCACAAATGCCTTTCGGATGGGAGCCTCTAAAATCCAGTATGCCATCTCTTACCTCACCGGCTCAGCTTTACAATATTTCAACCCCGCGATCCTTGGCGAACTCGTTCCCAAGCCTATCTGGCTCCAGGATTGGGACAGCTTCAAGAACAAACTCGAGCTCAACTTTGGGCCGTTCAATACGGCTGCTCAGGCCGAGATCGACCTCGAAAAAATCGTCATGAAGGAGCATCACAAGGTCGCGCGTTATTTCATCGAGTTCGCCCGAGCTTCGACTCAAACTCAATGGAACAACGCGGCGCTCTGACACTTCGCTTACAAGGGCCTTGCCAAACGAATCAAGGACGACTTACTCCACTTTCTGAGATTCACGAGCTTGGCTGAGCTTCAAGGCTTCACCCTTGAGTGCGACAGCCGTTACTGGGAAAGGAAGGAATACGACACTATTGCTACCCACAGTAGCCAAAACACTAACCGACCTTCCAACCAGTCGAACAATACCTCCAATCAGTCTAGCGGCTCTACTAACCTAAAGAACCGTAACAAGACTAACTCGGGTAAAGGTTTGACTAACAACAGTAATAATGTGGCCAACACACGACCCACGCCTGACCTTACCAACAAACTCGGAAAGGATGGCAAACTTCTCCCCGATGAACGACAACGTCGGATCGACCAAGGGCTTTGCTTGCTTTGCGGCATCAAAGGCCATATGGTCAAGGACTGCCCGAAGGCGGGCAAGAGACCTAATGATGGTAATGGTTCATCTGGCACTAAACGCAGGTCCAACAAAACTTTGGATACGAAGACTGATTCAGCTTCAACCTCGGTTCCTCTGATTATTTTATTGAATCCAAGTTTGTAGAGAAATATGCCTTGACTACTTATCCTGTTACCCCACTTCCATTAAAACTATTTGATGGTAGCACTAACACTACTATCACCCAAGCTTTAGATCTCCCTATATGTTTTCCGACCGGCGAAGGACACTCAGTTACTCTCTACGTAACCTCGCTAGACTCAAGTTGCTCGGTGGTACTTGGCCTTGGCCACAACTGGCTCGCCCACTACAATTTGTTGATTGACTGGGCATTGGGCAGTATTACCTTCAAGACCTCCAAACCAACTTTGGTCCCTGCAACTTCGGCAACTTCAGCTCGTTCCACCACCCTTCGGACGACCACCTCGCCTCCAACCTCCGATCCTCCTCAGCCACCTCCAAAGCTGGTAGCACCCCTGGTTTCCCTAGTCAATGTTCCTGCGTTCTTATGCGCCAGCCGGCTAGAAGGATCCGCGATGTTCCAGCTCGACCTCGCGTCACCCGAACTTCTCGCCTGAGCTTCGACCTTGGCCCAGGACAATCCCAAGCTATCGGAAGGTATACGACAATACGTTCCCGAAGCTTACCACGAGTTTGCAGATGTGTTCAGCAAAGCCCGAGCTGATACACTGGCACCACACCGTCCCTACGATCTCAAGATTAATCTTGAAGAAGGGACTGCTCCTCTGATCGGCCCTATTTACTCGCTTTCAGCTTCCGAGCTTAAGGTACTCCACGAGTTTATTGACGAGCATTTGAACATGGGGTTCATCCGACCTACTTGGTCTCCGCATGGAGCTCCCGTATTGTTCATTAAGAAAAAGGATGGGTCATTACGGTTATGCGTTGACTTCCAAGGTCTTAACAAGATCTCGAAGAAAGATTGCTACCCTCTACCCCTCATCACTGACTTACTAGATGCTCTGAAGCAAGCTCGCATATACACCAAAATTGATCTCAGGCATGCGTATCACCTCGTCCGAGTTGCAGAAGGAGACGAATGGAAAATGGCCTTCAGGACTCGTTATGGGTCCTTTGAATGGTTAGTTATGCCTTTCGGCCTCACTAATGGACCCGCTGCCTTTCAGAGGTTCATGAACAATGTTTTCACCGACATGCTCAATGTATGTGTGGTGATTTACTTGGACGACATACTCGTTTACTCCAACGACTCACCTTCGCACGAGCTTCACATCAAAGAAGTACTTCAGTGACTTTGGAAACATGGCCTATACACCTGAGAGGAGAAGTGCGAGTTCCACTGAACTATGGTTGAATTCCTCAGCTACATCCTCTCGCCTGAGGGCCTCACTATGGATGAAGCAAAGGTTAAAGTTATTCAAGATTGGCCCAAGCCTCGGAAGGTCCGCGACATCCAGTCCTTCCTCGGCTTCGCCAACTTCTACCGACATTTCATCTACAACTATTCCACCATCACCGTACCCCTCACAAGACTTACTCGCAAGGGTACCCCTTGGAACTTTGGCGAGGACTGCCGACGTTCCTTTGAGATGTTAAAAAAGGCTTTCACTACTGCTCCTATCTTGACTCATTGGATCCCTGATCAACCCTTGATAGTAGAGACAGATGCCTCAGACTACGCTCTCGTGGCGATACTCTCACTGCGAACCTTGGAAGGCAAGGTTCACCCAATCGCCTTCCATTCCCGAACTTTCACCGAGCTTAACTACGACGTTCACAATAAGGAACTCATGGCCATCTTCGAAGCTTTCCAGCGGTGGCGACACTACTTGGAAGGCTTGGCCGACCCTGTTGATGTTATTACCGACCACAAGAACCTCAAATACGTTTTGACTACAAAGTTGTTGACATGCCGACAAGCTCGCTGGTCCGAATACCTTACTCAGTTCAACCTCGCGATCCGTTTTCGACCCGGTCATCTCAGTACTAAGCCTGACTCGCTCACTAGATGTTGGGACGTCTACCTTAAAGAGGGGAATAGCGACTACACCACCATTAACCCTCAAAATTTATGGCCAGTGTTTACTCAACACCAGCTGGTTTTGTCCCTTCGAGCTACTAATCTAGCCCCTACGATTTTGTGAGCAGCCACTTTACTCGACACCGAGAAGATCCGAACCGACATCCTCGCAACCCTCGCTTTGGACAAAGTAGCCAAACTACACCTCGGTTCAACTTCGGACCCAAGATGGGCTACCAACCCCGAGGGTTTGCTTTTACTTGACAACCGAACTTACGTTCCTGAGGCTTTAGACTTGCGACTTCGCATCCTGCAATACAAGCACGACCACCCACTCTCAGGTCACTTCAGGGTCAACAAGACCTTGGAATTGATTCAGTGAGACTATGCTTGGCCAGGGATCAGATCCTTTGTCAAGGAATATTTCAAGATGTGCACTACTTGTATGTGCAGCAAGCCTCAGCGTCACAAGCCTTATGGCCTACTCAAACAATTACCTGTGCCTGAGAAACCTTGGATTTCCATTTCCATGGACTTCATTGAGCAGCTCCCCGCTTCATCCAGCTTCACTGCTATCCTAGTGATCGTTGATCATTTCACTAAGCAGGTTATATTCATCCCCACGACCGACACCATAACCTCACAAG
>QFFB01000677.1:0-14124 GCA_003316465.1 Ramaria cf. rubripermanens
TGTGTGCAGGGTAATAATGTGGGTTACCCACCTTGCTTGTGATTGTGATGTCATAGTGCATCTAAAGCTCATGCATATAGGCCAAGACAACAGAAGCCATTGTCTTGTAGTTCTTTGTCTCTGAATATAATAAACAAAATTCTTGAAATATTCTTCCCATTCTTCTGGGATTGACAGAAAAATGAATAATAATAATAAAAAGAGGACTTCACAATATTTTACTGGATTTTATCACAACAAGTAGGACTTGATTTTGGTTGTCTTTCTCCCCCCACTTATGATCCGCATGTTGTGAGAGTGCATCAGGCTTGGCTGAATGACAACCAGGATGGTGGATTAGCTTAAAATCAAATGAGAGAGGTAGAGTGACCAGTGTGCTTGATAATGGTTCAGGTTTTGTGTGGAGTGGAAATAGGTGATGTTCTGATGGTCATTGAGAATCTCAATCTTGCACTTTTTCCCTCTAAGATGTGGCACCATTCCTCTAGTCCCCAAATTACAGAGAGGAGCTCCTTGTCATAGATGGCATAGTTGCATTCTGCATCCATGAGGCTTTTGGATACAGAACCCACAGGCCTCCACTTGTCATCATCACAAAGCTGGGATAGTACAGCTCCTGTGGCATAGGAAGAGGCATCTGTTTCACAGTGGAACTGTTTGCTCTCATCAGGGAGGACAAGGATCAGTGTTAAGATAATGAGGTGTTTGAGCTTGTTGAAGGATGCTTGCTCTGGACCATTCAGATCCTGAGACCACTGGGTGTCCTATTTTGCTAATTGGTTGAGAGGTTTTGCAATGTGCAAGAAGTCATTTACTGTTAGATCCCTGAGATCTAACACAGAGGTTCTGGACCTTCGGAACTCTGTAACTATTGTATTCCATTTCAGTTCTTGTTATATGCCTTATTGTGAGGGGAACCTCTGTTTTCCTTGTAAAGTCCTTGCAAAGTCCTTGCACCCTATGTTCCACTCAATGAGAACATTCCCACACCCTGCTGAAGTCCTGCAAAGTGCATGTGAAGCATATACAGCCTTGCTGAAGTCAATCCCACCAGACACCACTTCAGTAACAGGCCTTTTGTCCCAGAGCTTTGCAGGTCTTTCTCCCAGCAGCTTCTGAACACCTCCTTGGCCCTGTCTGTATTTCAGCACCCCTGTTTCTTATGTGATTCAGGCTTTGGAGGTGTGGAATTATGATGCCTAAAGTATATAGTTGTTAGCTAGCTAGCAAAGGGATCCTCAGAGTTTTCTCTTAGGATTTCCCATTCACCAGGTATATCCTTGCATTGTATCTAGTTGTATATGACTTAGGGTTTCCCCTTTGCCAGTGCGCTGCTTGAGTGTAGAGTGTTGTCAAGATTGGATTTTGGGGTAAAGATATAATGTCAGTGTGTTTCTGACATGGGCCTACGGTTGTAGCAAATAACCCAAGAGGAGTACACAATGAACAGCACATGTTCTCAAGGAAAGGCTACCCCAGTTCAGATGTTCCTTTCACTGATCTGAACACTCCTGCAAAGTGTTGCAAATAGTGGTCTTGGCGATGCCCCTAAGGGCATGTAGTGAATAAGATCAAAGGTTCAAGCTCACCAATAAGTAAAACTACAAATGTTGCAGGGGATAGTTTACTAAGGTTTTTTCTATGAGTAAGAGGTCAAATAACAAGGTAGACGTATGATAATTGAACTAAAGAATTATACAGGCAGAATAGAAGTACTTATAGTAAAATCAAATGCAGGGGGGGGACAAAATAGAGAGGGGCTAGAACATGGCAGAATGGTACCATGTGCTAGGAGATGGAATAAGGGTCAAACTACACCTTAATGGAGCAAGGTGGATGATGTGATTTATGAGTGAAACCCGCCAGCTAGACCAGGCCTCTGCTCGCACTTGGTGACCCTGCACCCTGCAGGATGGATGCAAATGATCTGAAATGAGGGCAAAGTATAGTGGCACAATGGCAAAGATAGTGTTCAGTGACCAGAAAATAGGAGTGGGATAGTGTAAGGGCAACCCTCAAATCTGTGGAGAATGTATCACACGGCTAGCAGAGGGGAAATCCAAAGAGAAAAGTCTAAGGATCCCCAACTACTAGCAGATGATTATATACTACATAGTACTGCAGAGATGTCATGCATAGACCAACCTCTGTGGAGCTTTGCTCCATGGAGTAAGGAGATTCAGGCATAGGAAAGCGAAAAGTGCGGATCTTTGACAGCAGTCAATGGTCTGCTTTGAGGGTTAAAAATAGCCCATAAAAGAGTGGATCTTAGACAGCAATCAATGGTCCGCTTTAGGGCATTTCCAGAGGGAGGAGAATGGTGGGCCAGCAATGGAATGTGGTGGGTCTATGCACATACTCCAAGGAGATATTAGGGACTATTGGTACAAGGCCATGGACCGCTAAATGGGGTTATGGTGGGTCATGGGTCTGGGACCATGGATCGCCAAATGGGGTTCCCCTGACAGATAGACTGTGGAGGCCTTGCTGATATCAGCATGATGGAAGAATGCAGGTGGGATCAATGTAATTTGCTGAACTCAAGATCTGAAAAACAGCAGTCATGACAAGTGTCTACTTAGGTTGCCCCCACACTTATAAAGTATAATCCCTATTCACAACCCAAGATAGAATACTTGTACTCCATTCAATCTGAACCTCTGATCCAGTTCTGAACTCTGCTTTTTATACAACTTGCATGTCTTTCTTGTTCTACATTTATGTCTTTCTTATTACATGTTCTTAGGATACAATTAGGATACGAGGTATCAATAGTCCTTTAATTTTGTATCATTTCCTTAGTTCAAATATCAACTTAATTCCCTGTTACCAACCTCCAGTCATTCTTGCATCACTATCTCCATAGTTAGATACTATTAGTGATACCTCCAAGTCCTAACCTCCAGACAACCTCCAAACCTCTGATATCTGAAATTAGGGATCAAATAATAGTGGGTGGTGCAAAATATAAGCTGAAGCCAAGTCCATACCCCCCTCACAACCCCTTGAAGTCTGACCTCCAAACATCCATGAACTTAACATCTATGAAGCGGCAGTAGAAGTTAATAAAGCCAAGGAAAGATTTGACTTCAGTGACATTGTGTGATGCTGGCCAGTATTGCACTCCTGAAACCTTGCCTGGGCCCATAGCAACCTGCCCTTGAGAGAGGATGAGGCCGAGATACTCTATTTCTGATTGCTCAAATAAGCATTTTTCAGGTTTGAGGTACAGATTGTTGGCCTGAAGGATTTCAAGGACACATTGTATGATCTTATGGTGTTATTTGAGTGACTTAGTGAAGATGAGAATGTCATCCATGAACACTACCACAACCCTTCATTGATGAGGTCCTTGAAAATGTCATTCATCATTGTTTGGAAGGTTGCTGGGCTGTTCATGAGTCCAAAGAACATGAATAGAGGCTTGTAGAGGCCCCTATTTGTCCAAAAGGCTGCCTTCCACTCATCCCCCTCTTTTAGGTGCCATCAATGCTGTAAACAGGGATTGCATGAGGTAGAGGGCAAGTCCAAAGCCTGTGCTCCCTTACAAACTCAACATTGATGAACATCCCTGTAGCACCACTATCAAGGAGAGAGTTTATCACAAGTGGATAGCCCGTGTTAATAGAGTGAACCTTGAGAGGTACTTTGGTGCATTGGTGAAGGTCAGCAGTATGGATATAGAGAGGAAGTGGAAGTTTTCACATCAACCATTGGAGAGATGGGAGGGGTTTTTAGCATGGCTGGTTTGATTTAAGTTCAGTCTGGGGTAGAGGATTGATGTATCATATGACCCATGATCCCTATTGTACATGTTTCAAGAACTGAGAACCTATTTGTTGAGCGGCACATGTCTTTCACCACCGACTGGCCTAAAAACCCTTTCCTTCTTTCTGGGTAGAGGTATCAACTTTCTGCTTGTGCACATCCATTGCCACTGTAACAGATTCAGAGACAATTTATGCAGTGTCTGCCTCTGTGAGATTTGCATGGATTCATGGCTGGCAAGGTTCAGGGAAGTCTGGTGAAAGGTGCCCAGGTCTCTTACAGTTGTAGCAGGTTCAGGTCTCAATGCAGTAACAGGATGAGACAATGTCCATGGGCACTGCATGGGTAGATGGTGCCATGACAATTGGATTATTGGCAGGGGTAGTATGCATTTGCATTGGCAGAGAGTGGCTGTGTGCATGAGATGTTTGTTTCTTTTTAATCTCCAGAAGATGACGGTGGTATGATAAATTTGACAGGCTGCTTCCTTCCATGCCTTAAGCTTGATAGGAAGCAAGGGTTGGGTATGTATTTTGTCAAGGATGACTGCTGGGAGGCCACAGGCATAAGCATCCTATACATAGAATTTCACCTGCAGATGGCCATGAGAGAATAAAATGTTGAGTGTTTTTACAAGGAATCAATATTCAGTAAGTGTTCCTGCGGCATTGCTACGCAAAATACCTATGTATGTAAGTGCAGGGCTGTGCAAAGGCTATGCAAAGCTGTGAATGCTTCTTTATTGAAGCCTGTCCTTCCTGCTAAAAGTTCAAATTGAGCTATGTATTCATCTGCTAACATTCCAGGGGTTATCTTGAGATCATGTAACTTGATGTGAGCAGTGTTAAGTTCATGGATGTTACCCAGAACTTTGGAGGTCAGATGCTCAGAGATCAGACTTCAAAGAAATATGAGGGGAGTAGGGACTTGGCTTCAACTTATAGGTTGTGCCACCCACTATCAATTTATCCCTAATTTTGGAGGTCAGAGGTTCAGAGGTTGTCTGGAGGTTCGGACTTGGAGGTATCACTAATAATATCTAACTATGGAGATAGTGATGTGAGAAGGACTGGAGGTTGGTAATGGGGAATTAAGTTGATATTTGAACTAAAGAAATGATACAAGATTGGAGGACTATTGATACCTCATATCCTAATTGTATCCTAAGAATGTGTAACAAGAAAGACATAAATGTAGAACAAGAAAGATATAAGAGTTGTATAATAAGTGGGGTTTGGAATTGGGTTGGAGGTTTGGATCAAGCAAGGTACAAGTATTCTACTTTGGGTTGTAAGTGAGGATTATACTTTAAGAGGCATACAACAAGGGACTAAAATGGAACATAATAGTTACTTTGGAGTTTGGAGGTCCAAAGGTTTGGAGCCTTGGTGTTGGATCTCAGGGATCTAAAAAGCAAAAGGCTTCCTCAACTTGTTTAATGAAGTTGTTGGAGGTGGAAGAGGTGCCACTGATCACTGCCTGGGTCTGGTTTTGTGCCCATACTTCAGCAGAGCCTCCAGTCATGAAGGAGAGAGTATAAAGGATTTTGGTGTGATGTAAGAAGGCTATCTGTTACAGATGTGAACAGTAAACCTAATGAGAGGTGCACAAGAGCAATTTATCTAGTTCTTTGTAAGCTAGATAAAAGCCTATATATGAACTGCTGTGGGTACTTGTGTATGCTCAAAATAAGGAATCACCATGTAGGGAGTGGCACTCCCTTACAGCAATCATCTGGGAAAGGTCCTGGCTGGATGGCAATTGACAGCCTGATAGACCTGATAAATCCCTCTGTCTCTGCATGATCTCCTTTAAACCTCTCTGGTTCTGCTGCTTTAACTGAGCAAGTAGAAGGCATGGCAATAGGAAATGTGATGTGTTGGGCAGCAGAAACTGTGGCAGCTGATGCAGCATGGGCCAAGTTATTGTGGATGTTGATGAACTGATTCTGCAGCACTTGGTTCTGCAGTTGAAGCTGCTGTAGTTGCTGCCCCTGACTTGACAGGAGGCTTGGAAAGAATGACCCATTGTCACATAATTGATCCCAATAAGTATCTGGGAGTTGGTATGCCATGTGATGAGGGTGAAGCTGCTGTGGAAGAGTATGTGAGGTTGTCCTATTGAGCTTGATCTTCTGTGAGGGCAATACTGGTGATGAAGCCACAACCCAAAGATACTGAAGTAGATAAGAGCCAATACAGGATAATGACCAACTGTGCAGTAGATATCCTCAGTCTATATGTTACCAATGATAAATACATGGAAACTTGCCCATACAGTGAATATCCTCAGAGATTAAGCTGAGGAGATGCCACTGCACTGGCTACAGCGTTATTGCTGTGCTGGCCATGCTTATATAATTAGGGGAGATAGAAACTCATGGAAGGTTGTAGAAGATTCAGAAACTTGGAGAACCAGGAACTTGGAAAGTGAACCAGTGAACCCTGACAGAAGGCATAGACCACCAGGGTTCAGCCAAAGGCTGGACTGGTGTCAGTGGAGTGGAGGAGGGTCCTGGCCAAAATACAGGAGGACATCCTCTTGGTCCTTCTGTGGAAGCACCAGTGGCTGCTAGAGGAAGGCAAACATGAGGGGGATCCTCTTAAGCTGCACAAGGCTGCAGTTAAGCTGAAATTCTACATGGCCGGGGCATTTGGTCAGCTTGCAACTGTGCTGGAGCAGCTCATGGATGGAAAGACAACATTGCGGTCTTGGGCCAAGACTGAGAAGCCAGTCAGGTCTAGCAAAGGATCAAGTATAGGGCCAGGGATGTTGGCAGGAGCAGAAGCTTAGGGTTCAGGGTTCAGAGGTTTGGAGGCAGGGGTTGGGAATTTGTGGTCAGGGTGTTAGATCCCCATTCCACCCCAGATCTTGGCAGACCTTGGGACTTTGGATCATGCACCTTGGGCCTTTGGCCTTGCAGTAATTCAATCAAACTCAGTTGCATATATTGTGACATCCCTATTATTACTATCCTGTTTATTATTAGTTATATCCCCCCCTTGCCTGTTTCATGTGACCTCTTGGTCATCCATCCCTGATCCCCAAATCACTTGTAGTATATAAGTTTGTCTCCCACCTGTATGTTATTCAGTGCTGATATCAACAAAGTATCCCCACCTATAAGTCACTTACCTCCTTCATAGGTAGATTAGTCACCCTTGGCCCTCAGGCCTCCTGTCCAAAGTACAGGGACAAACAGCCACACAGGCACAACACTATAAGTTGAAGCCAAGTCCCTCCAACCTGACTCCACCTTGGCCTTCAGCTGAGTATCTCAGCTACACCCACCAACTAGTTGGCATCTTAACAAAGGGAGACAGTAGGGAGTGAGGGGATGGGTAAGGGAAAGGAGACCAAGGAAGTAGACAAGAAGGCAAAAGCAAAAGTAAAAGAGACTGATGGAACCAAGGAGACTGGCAGGGACAAGGAGGGACAGGGGGATGAGACCATTCAGTAGGATAGTAGTTTTTCTTGGATATATCTAGCTAAAGAATCAGAATTTGGTGAACAAAATAAGTCAGGGCGATTAAACATAAGTGAAGAATTCAGAGTTCAGGTATTCAGAGTTTGGAATTTGGAAAACAGAGACATGATGAAAATTGAGTGGAGTGAAAATGACTGGGTGTTTGGTGCTTTAGTGTTTTGGTCAAGTAACTAGAGATACTATGTGTGAAAAATATCTACAAAAGTGACCACGATAGTAAAATAAGCCAGAAATTTAGATCAGGTTAAAAGGACCAAGGTCCAGGTTTGGCAGGGTAAGCTCAACGGAAGTCAGTAACAATCTCAATTGCATGACCTAACTTGGTTGCAAGGATCCAAGATGTTCCTTCATTGATGCCTTCATAGCTAGCCCAACAGACCAGGTATAAGAGGTTATAAGGTCTTCAACAGCAGTCAGTCTTAGTGTCCAATGTCTCTTAAATCTTGTACTCAGGCTCACCATCAATTTCAACTGGTGGAGGTGGCAGCTGAATGCACTCCAGGATGGAGTTCAGGGTAGCAGGTTTGAGCATAGAGACATGGAAGACTGGGTGGACTGCATGCATGCTGTCCAGAAGCCAAAGAGTATAAGAGTGGGAGCCGGCTTGGGCAATGATCTCAAAGGTCTTGTGGTATGTGATTTAATGTTTTTATAATGATGAAATATAATTCAAGCTTCAAACAAAGCTGAATAGAGCAGAGGTTTGTTTGTGAGAGGAAATTCAAGACAATTGCAATATATGCAAATTATCTCATTAACTACTTTAACTGAAATCTTCAAACAACTTGGGAGAGGTGAGTATTGTTACTACTGAAATTATCATACAGGTTTTGAACTATTTAAATGTTTCAACTAGTGGAAGGAATATTTCAAAGATCACTTATGTAATGTGATGGCAGGGATGGGGGTACATGTAGTTATGAACAAAAGTCTAATTGTATGAAGGAGGGGGATGATACTGGAGGTAGTGAATGTAAAGTATAATATGACATTGGACATTGACATAGGAGTAAAACACTTGTTGGTCATCCCACATGCAGCGATGGCAATGTAGGGACATCTTGTGATGACATGCATCTATTATTAGGTGCGAGGCGTCTATGTGATGTATGTATGTGCAGGGTAGATTGATCGGCATCAGACCTGATCATTGATGTTATTGCAGGTATGCTTGGCATGTGATCGCTTCACATGCTGGGATAATGATGGATACAATATCATGGGCTTGGTCCAGTGTATGTGCAGCCTCGGTGATAGGGATTGAACAGGATAGGGATAGGAGTCAATAGAGATCATAGTAGAAACATCTGTAGATAATATCCCAGTGACAGAACACAGGGATCCATCAGCATTGTTGTTAATGATTGATTTGTTTATATCTTTTTATTTAATTTATATCCATAACAAAAGGGGTCAAGATACTTCTCTGCTAACTTCTTTGAAGGCCAGGTGGTTTGGAAGAATCATGCTTTGACAAATGCAGAGGATCCTATGGCAAACTCAGGGGCTGGAGCACACCAAGTATCAGCCAAGACCTGATACCAAGACTGAGTGAGTTTGATCTCCCCTTTCAGGGCAGCATGAAGTTGGTCAAGGTCAATAGCAAAGTCTTGAGCTCAGGCAGATGTGAGGTCCTGTTTAGGGTAAACCATGAGGTTTGAGTGATAGCCCTTATTTGCATAGAATGGCAAAATGCCAGTAGTAGTACTAGGGGTGTTGTTGTAGGCAAACTCTGTGATGGTAGCAAATCAGACCAATTGCCCTGCTGATAATTGCAATACACTCAGATGTACTGTTCTAACATTTGGTTGACATGTTTGGTTTGACCATAACCTTTCAGGTGATAACCCAAAGTGAAGTACAACATCATATCAAGAGCTTTACTAAGGGACTGAAAGAAGTGTGAGACAAATTTGGATCTGCAATCAGAGGTGGCATGTGAAGGTACTCCATGCTTAGAAAAGACATGTAGCACAAATAGCTTTCCAAGGTTGGCCAAAGTGACCATGGCATAACTCAGAATGAAGATGCTTTGCTTAGTAAGGCAGCATACAACCACCATAAGGGCAGTAACTCCCAAAGAGGCCAGTAACTGCTCAATCAAATCCCTGGCTATTGAATTCCAAGACTGCTTGGGGATCAGGAGCTGCTTAAGAAAACTGTAGGGCCAGTGACACTGGATCGCATACAAGTGGTACATTACTTGCAAAAAGTCAATAATGAAGGTCCAAATGCCTGGCCAAGTGTATTCTCAGCAGATCAGGGCTAACATCTTATTATGACCAAAGTGTCCTGAGAGTACATGATCATGTTTGTACTGTAGTACTCAGAGCCAAAGGTCATCAGCTTCAGGAATGTAAATTCTCTTGTATAATAAATATGTGTGTGTGTATTTATAGATTTCTCTGAACATATTGGGCCGTTCTGGTGTTCAAGTGACATAGATGATGTGTCTGAGTTACTGGGTCCAGGGATGTGAAGGGGTTGGACCAAGTATTTGGTCTGGGTGATTCAAGGGATTCGGTATGTGTTCATAGGTAATTTAGGTGCATATGTGTGTCAGTAGATATATGGGGAATTGAGTTACGATATGGATCAATGGATTCCATTAGCGCTGTGTTGCCTAGGAAGGGCACAGGGACTAGTCTAGTGGACACAGCACTTGCATGACGTGAGTGAGAGGGATGATGAATTGTAGTGATATTTTGTATCTGAAAATTAGCTACTTATACAACTGAGTGGCCGGACTAGCTACATTAGGATGTAGGGATGAAAGTTGTGGTGCAACAAATAAAGATGGGGAGCAGGTGCACATGCATGTGTCTTGGGCACAGAACTGGAATGGAGCGGTCAAGTGGAGTGCAATTATTACGTGTGTGACATGTACCTATGTGACTGAAAGGTGGTTGTGTTGTTACAGAGTACATGACTTGATGGATTGGGAGTGGGAGAGAGTGAGTGATAAGGAATGGGGCCGGTATTGGTTAAGGATAGATGATAGAGCTGGAGTGCATGTAGCGCAATACACTCTCATATCGTGACCGCATGTATTCATGGAATGAATATGATGTGTGCTGCATGATGTCATCAGTCACTTAACTCTGTTATTTATAACAAAATCAACTGTCAAGGCATAAGAAACCATCATCAGTCTGCATCCATCTCAGGTTGGTGTCATCACTGAGATGTTTTGGATCATGGGGTCAGAGGTCAGGTTGGCTAATATATTGGCATGAAGCTTTTCAGAGTCCACCAAGGTGATTGCTTGGAGTATGGGTGCAAGTAAGTAGGTGGCATGTAGTGATTTGGAGAGTTATTGGTCAGTGAATATTGGTTGTAAGTTCTGAGGATTGACTTGGACATAGTCATTACCTCCCTCTTTAGGGTAGATGTCCCATCATCTAGTTAAAGCATCAGGCTTAGTGCTGAACTTTCCAGGATGAAACCAAATAACAAGGTTGAATTGGGAAAGGTATTCAGACCAACATGCTTGTCTTCATGTTAAAACTGTTGTGATAAAATACAGTAAAATATTGTGAAGTCCATATTTTTATTGTTCTTCTTCTTGTCTCTCAGTCCCAGAAGGCTGGGAGGAATATTTTAAGATTTTTGTTTATTATATTCAGAAAAGAAAACTACAAGGCAATGACTATTGTTATCTCAGCCTGCATGTGCAAGTCATAGATGCACTATGACATCACAACCATGAGCGAGGTGAGTAACCCACATAATTACCCCACATATGCATTGCTGATACCTGGTTGGCTTAGTTACACAACAAGCAAGCACCCAAGCTGCTGGGGCAACAGAAATAGAACAGAACAAAAGATTATGATAATAGAAGGTCATACAGAGGTAATAAAATCACAGAGCTTGAGTCAAGTGATGCATTGAACATGCATGACATATTGGATCACATACAAAACAGGAGATAGAAGGAATGACCTTGATGTTGTTATGTCAAGATGACATACATTTTTTTGGTTATCTTTTTCTACTTGTCATCTAGCACTATCTTTCCAATCCCCATTCATTATTTTTTCTTTTCCCAATGACTAATTAGTTTTTCAGATTTTTCTCTACTATCCAAACAATATCCAGCACTATTTTCTCCAAAGATAGTAGTATATTCCCATCCCCTTAGTTAATCATGTTCCAAGACTCTGTCACTATCCCCAACTCTGACTGAAAGGAGGGGAGGGTTCTGTGGGCAAGATGCATCTTGGATATCCATGTGCCTTTACGGATTATGATTCTTAGTCAGCTTTTTGAGCCCATCATAATCCTTTTTTCATTTCATTTCCCGCCTGGTATTACGTGCCTGACACTTTGGACATCAATGAAAAGCACGGATACTAGTACCTCTGCAGTCCTTCATAAGTAGCCCTCCTTTTCATGTCTCATTGAATCCTGCTGTCCTTGCGCCTTTGCTGACTGACCTACTCCTGCTTTTAGTTGCTTCAGCTTGTATTGTTTTTGTGCCACGTCATATTGCTTGCTGCTTCCTTACTTCTTGGTCATGTCCTTGTCTTTGTCTCTGTTGTCCTCTCCACCTGCCCCTACTCTGTCCCTTCCTTTTCCCACTGCCCTTTCCTTGTCAGATGATATCTTGCATGCTCGTTTACTCTCCCATTCATGTGCATTGTTGATTTCTCTTGCAGCAAGGCTAGGTCTTACATTGTCCATCAGGGTTAAGCTCTGTAAAAATTCCCTAATTGATGCCATCCTCCCTGTCTTTCATGCCAATTATATGTCGTTTTTGTTGCTGTCCCTTGATGATCTTTGCCAAGTCTTTATTCAGCATCTTCCCACCATTGCTGGTTCTTCTCTACCTTGTTCTGAGTTATCCTAGGTGCTGATCGTCTCCGATTGCATCCATGCTAAATATGGCCCTGTCTTTTTTTCCCTTCTGTGTGGGCATTGAGTTGCCGTCTGTTCATCCACAAGGGCTGTTCCTTGCGGGTTGCCTGTTATGGCTGTCGACCTGGAAATCCAGCAGCGTAATGTTGCATCTCTTTCTCTTCCCTCTTTGAAGGCATTGTCCTCATCGCAGATACCCATGAACATCAAGGCTTTTAATATCTATTTTTTTTTGATTCCTTCGTGAATGTGATGCCGAATATGGCACACGCATTGATTAACCAAAGGTGACGTAGTGTGGGGGTCGGAGATGATATGTGATGATGTTCCAGAGATTCGGCTCAGGGGTTCCTTCGGCGTCAAGATGGATCGTCGGTTGAGTAAAAGAAGAGAGGTTCGATGTGTGGTAATGAATTGAGGGAGTAGATAGATAACCTAGTGTAGCTGGCTTGTAGATTGTAGAATTTTGTTGAAGAGGATAGTAGGAAATTTTTGAAAGGCAAGTCTGAATGCCCTGAGCTTTTCTAAGTGTATCAAGAAGGATATAATTCTGGCTGAAGAACAACATACAGGAATATCATGATATTTATACAAGAAGGTGTGTGGGTGATTTTGGGAACACTAATAATAGGGATGGAGGTCTGGAAAATTAGTAACTAAGGGGATGAAAGATAGTACTATCTGTGGAGCAAATAGTGCTGGATTTTTGTTTTGGATAGTGGAAAAAATCTGGAAAATAATCAGTTGTCAGGGGGAAGAAAATAGTGAATGGGGGAATTGGAAGTATGATTTTCGATGACAAGTAAAAAAAAGATAATAGAGAAAAATGTCTGTCTCTTTGACGTAATAATGTGAAAGCCGCTCCTTCTTCTCCTATCCCATATGCGATCCAATTATTGGATATGTTTGATGCGTTCCTTGATCTTAAATTCTGTGTCATTGTCATCCTCGTATGACCCTCTATAGTCGCAACATTCTTTTCCGTTCTATTTTTATTATTCCGGCGGTTCAGGCGCCTGCTCACCATGTAACCGGGCCGATTGATTATCAGTGACGCGTGTGTGGGGTAATCACGTGCGTTACCCATCTGTCCATACTTGTGATGTCATAGTGCTGAAGGAAAATCGAACGAAACGCATCTAAAAAGCTTCAAACTCTGAGAAGCCTTTAAAAACTCCAAGCTCCACACGCGTCTATTTCATCTCAGCTTATTCCATCATCTCAGTTCAGCCCAGCCAGTTGACTCAGACATACCCCATCAATTATCAGTTCATTGTTATCCCCATGCCATCCATCAACAACACAGCTTCAAACTCTATTCCCCTTCAGACCATTGATTCCCCAACATCGCCCTCATTATCACGATGGTCACTCGATTTGGAAGATATTCAAAGACATGCCGAGCTTCATCATATGCTTTACCCCCAGTCACCTAAAGCAGCATGGCTCTCAACAAATAAGTCACATCCTTATATTCTGAAATTATATGCCATTGGACATTCAGTGTATTTCCAAGATGACGCACAGCCATTTACATTCCTTGGATACACGGGCAAGATTGTTCACAATGAAGGAAGGGAAGAATACGAGGCAGAATTCAGGGCTCCATACCCAACCAACCCTCCCACGTCAATCCAACTCAACCCTCATCATAGAGCTGCTCGAGACCATATACGACTGTCTCCCCCTCGCGTTCTATCATGGGAGTGGATCAAGGAGAAACTCAGGAGTTATTTCTGTCATTGATTCGTCACCCTCACTCTTATGACTCAATTGTGCCGACTAATGCCATGACTCATCTCGGAGAAAGTGGACCATTTGTACAAATACAATTGGTGGATATTTATAGTGCTCTTGTTATGACTCACTTTGTTTCAGAATGACTCACCTTGTTTCTATTTTAGTTAGTCTTTTCTTGTCATGACTCATACTTGTTCTATTTTTAGATCTTTTATTACTCATTCTCCATACTTTACCCCTATCTGACACATTCTTGCTTACTTTCGCTA
>QFFB01000678.1:0-14182 GCA_003316465.1 Ramaria cf. rubripermanens
TCGAAGTCCGACCTCCGAGTCTCCGACCTCCGAAGTTCCGGGTAACGTCCGTGAACTTAACAATCTATTAGTAAAATAAACAATAATAATTGAGGCAAAGGCAGTGGTAGAAAGTGGCAGAAGCACTGGTAGTGGTGGTAGATATAATAGAGCCTAGGATATAAGATGGTGGAGCCTGAAATGACTTCAGAAAATACTGAAAAGTCTTTTATGGCCAACTGTGAGGGCAATCTAAGCAGACACTCTACACTCAAGCAGCACACTGGCAAAGGGGAAATCATAAGTCATATACAACTAGACACAACACAACAGCATACCTGGCAAAGGGAAAATCCTAAGAGAACACTCTGAGGATCCCTTCGCCCACTAGCTGACAACTATATACTTTGGGCATCATAACTCCGCACCTCCAAAGCCCGGGTCACCTAAGCCACAGGGGTGCCAAAATACAGACAGGGCGAAAGTAGGTGTTTGGGAGCTGCTGGCAGAATGCCCTGTGACACTCTAGGGGCAAGAGGCCTGTTACTGAAGCAATGACTGGTGGGCTTGACCTTGGCTAGGGTGTGTATGCCTTGCATGCACTTTGCAGGACTTCACCAGAGCATGGGAATGTTTGCATGGAGTGGAACATAGGGTGCAAGGACTTTGCAGGAGTTTGAAGGACTCTACAGTACTTCACAGGACTTTGCCAGAGCTTCCCTCATGTCTACTTCAGCAAGGCTGCAAATACTTTGCACACACTTCGCAGGACTTCGCAGGGCATGGGAATGTTTGCATGGAGTGGAATGTAAGGTGTGAAGGCTTCACAAGGAGTTCACAAGGATTTTGCAAGCTGCACAGAGGTTCCCCTCACACCAACTGCAAAGCATCCTCCATGTTATCCTCCTGCCTTCATGCACTCTCAATGTACCTGCTCCAAGACAGTACCTGCTAGCCATCATGAAACCAGGCTCAACTTGGAAGTGATGCAACTTGCAAGGTAACAACATACATGGAGTTAATCATCTTGGCAGTGACTGACCTACATAGGGTGGAGTGTGTGGTCAGGCACACGAAACAAGGGAATGAATGGGGTGCTATTGACAGGAGCAGTGATTTTGTGAGGACCATGTTTGTGGAACCTGAGATTGAGCATGACTAGGTAAATATATGTTTCATTCATCATCAGTAGCTTATACAGAACTATGGTTACATGGACTACTAAGACTGGCACTCCAGTCTCATTCACACCCACATCCCCACACTCACACTCACACTCACACTGTGCTTGCACCTGCACTGGCATCCCCATGCTTGCACCCATGCTTGCACCCACAATGGCATTCCTGCACTAACACCTGCACTGGCACTTGCCCCCATGCAAGGGAGTCACTCATTTATGCACTTGGTTGCATTGGTGATGGCCTTGAAATTAGTGGCCAATTGGAATTTTCAGCTAGTTCTTTGACACATTTTTTTTTGACTGTACC
This sequence comes from Ramaria cf. rubripermanens, assembly GCA_003316465.1. NCBI lineage: Eukaryota > Fungi > Basidiomycota > Agaricomycetes > Gomphales > Gomphaceae > Ramaria > Ramaria cf. rubripermanens. Next base: position 1,470 of record QFFB01000678.1, read on the forward strand.
TAATTATCAGTTCTTGTATTGTACTTTTTTTTAGTGCTCTATAAAATTATCTTATTGTGGTCTAAATATCAGTACAAGTCTGTGCTGAGAGTTAGCTGTAATGCCAGCAGAACTGGAAATTAGCTTATTCTTTCTACAGTGACAGGTTATATGAAATTCTTACCTATCATTGCCATGTACATGTCAGTTTTAAGTTTCAAACACACATTTTCCACCACATGGTATTGTTGGTCTATAGCCTGACAACACTTGTCTAAATATCTGCTTTCTTAAACCAATTAACAGCCAACCAACTGTACTCTATACATTTTACTCTCACCTCTGGCTGCTTCACCAGTAGTGCTGCCAAATATACAAGCTTATTTGAGCCCTGATTTGGCAGTCTGCTTATGGTGGTCCACTTGCACAAAAATGCAACACCCACACCAGAACAGTTCCACACACCATGAACAAGGAATTGGACCTTGTCAATTGAGCACATGCAATAAATGTAGTCTATGCATGTGTGTTCTGACATGGCACTTAGATTATGGCAGTTGAAATGTACAAAAACTATTATGCACCTGTGCCCAAGTAAAAAAAAAAAACACCTGTTGGTGCAGGCTTGTGTGCAAGTGCACAATTTCACAAAAGTACATGCATGCCATTCCACTGTACACACTCCCACACATGTCATGTGACTTTCTCCATCATAAAAATGAGTTACTAGCCTCAGGACACATATATATATATTTGGTTAATATGATGGATGCAATATAATTCAATTATAATATGAGTCTTATAGGATGCTACATGAGAGTCTAGCTACCCCATATTTTAACTTTTGAGTCACCAATTGCATGCAACTCTGAAGAATGACTCACACATTCCCAGGCTGAGCTATGGTAACCTCCAGAGGTCAGGTGATGTGTTTATGAGGACCCATTTGGACTTTCTTTTTGGATTTCACTGTAATTCAGCCTGAAAAATGGTGACAAAACAATGGGTCCTCATAGACATATCAAATGACCTCTGGGGGTTGCCATAACTCAGCCTGGGAATGTATGACTCATCCTTCAGAGTTGCATGCAATTGGCAACTCAAAAGTTGGAATCTGGGGTAGCTAGACTCTCATGTAGCACCCTATAAGACTTATATTATAATTGAATTATGTTGCATTCATCATATTAACAGAAAAAACACTATATTTATATATGCCATGAGGCTAGTAAATCATTTTGATGATGGCAGAAGGTCATGTGACATGTGAGATTCTGCTCACAAGCATCCCATATGTGGGAGTGTGTGCAGTGGAATGGCATTGAAGGAAAATTGAGTGCCATGTATTCAAAGGCTTTGAACTCCACAGGAGTCTTCAAAAACCCAAGCTCTGCATACATCTACTTCTCCTCAGCCTTCACCATCATCTCAGTTCATCTCAGCCAGACCACACAGCCCCACCCTATCAATTTTATCAGTTCATGCTTATCACTATGTTATCTATTAACATAATTTCAATTCTATTCCCCTCCAGACCCTTGAGTCTCCAACATCCCTTACATTGTCATGATGGTCACTTAATTCAGAAGACATTTGAAGGCATGCCAAGTCAGGAGGGTGATTGAACTTTCTCAGATAATATATATATATTTGGTATACTTCCATATCATTAAATAAGGAGGAATAGATATTGGAAGAGGGATATGAAGAATATATTGGAATTTATAGAATGTTTCTAACCCTAACCCTAAAAACTCAAATCCAATTGGTGGATCCACCATATCCACTCTTATATTTTTGTTTTTCTAACATCTTTTATTAAATCTTATACTAATCTAGTCATACGATCAGTACTAAAATCTATTATACATATCATCTTGTCAATATATTTATTCTATGTACCATATACTTTCTCTGTATATCCCAGCTGTCCATCTATCTCCAACCTCTTATATCATCATTTTCAAAATCTTTTCATCTGAGATGAATGTACTCATATGGAAGTTTTACACTCATTGATGTTGTTTCAAAGGTATAACATTATAATATTCATATATATTAGAACTAGTAGTTTTGTAATATGTACTCTATACATTCCTATCTTGTAGTACATAGACTGTTAAGACCAAGGGCTACATGTGGGACCTTGGGGCAAGCTTAACCAAGCACAGGCTGAGGAGGGCTTAGCTTCAGCTTGTGTGCTATGCGATTCCACATGCCCTCAATTTTGGAGCAAGGTCCAGGCAAGAGAAGCACCTAAGGAGGTAAGAGGAGATAGATTAGAACTAGTAAATGATTCAAGATGATATCTAAGTTGATTTCTGACTAAGGAGCAAGGTACATACAGACTTATATACAGATAACAGGGAAACAGGGTTGGTATTAAGACTGAGGCCTACATAGGGGACCCTGGGGTGAGCTTGACCGAGCTTGGACTAAAGCTAATAATAGGGAGGGCTTGGCTTTAGCTTATGTGCTGTGCCATCCACTATTGTACAGGCCCTCAATTTCAGAGTGAGGTTTGGACAAGAGGAGAGAGAGGAGAAAAGAGGGTATGAAGTGAGAAACTAGTTAAAGGATTCAAGGAGATATATAAGTTGATTTCTGACTGAGGAGTGAGGTACATACAGATTGAGACTTATATATGGATGATAGGGAAACAGGGTCAGACATAATTAACTAAGGGGATTAGAAAGGAGTTTGGACAAGGATAAGAGATGGGGTTGGGCTTGGGGTATGGGCTTAGGATGGGATTAGTTACTGGATATGGTTACTGGAGATCTATGAGGAACTGGATCATAACAGTTGGACATAAACTAACTAAGGGAAGTAGAATGAAGCTTGGGGAAGGATAAGGAATGGGGTTTGGGAGAATGGAATATACTATAGTGAACAGGGGTTGGGCTTGGGGTCAGTAAAGATGCACTAACAGGAATAAAACCTATTAGTCTGCCTGCAATGGTCCTTCTACCTGGATGGTCTATAATGCAGTCGTTTGTGGGCAAAGATACTACTACTATGGGTTGACTGGTGCAGAGAACAAGCTGTACAGCCTGTTCTTCCAGGGTGTGATGCAGGTGACTTCTTGTGATGGTGACCTGGCTTTGTGTGACCTATGATGTAGGACTTGTGACTTGTGACATGTGACATATGCATGGCTATATCAGATCTCAGGGATCTAACACACATAGGTGTAATGCATGGTGAATGAGTAATAAAAGATCCAAAAATAGAACAAATATGAGTCATAATGAGAAAAGACTAACTAAAATAGAAACAAAGTGAGTCATAACAAGAACACTATAAATGTCCACCAATCATAGTCATACAAATTGTCCACCAACTCCAAGATGAGTCAGAGTATTAGTCATCACAATTGAGTCATGATAAGAGGGTGATGAATCAGCAACAGAAGTGGCTCCTAATTTTCTCCTTGATCCACTCCCATGATAGAATGTGAGGGGGGGATAGTTGTATATGGTCTCAAGGAGTTCTATGTTGAAGGTTGAGATGGATTGATGTTGGAGGGTTTGTTGGATATGGAGCCCAAAACTCTGCCTTGTATTCTTCCCTTCCTTCATTGTGAATAACCTTGCCTGTATATCCAAGAAATGTGAATGGCTGCATATCGTCTTGGAAAAATATGGAATCTCCAATGGCATATAATTTTGGAGTATAAGGATGTGACTTCTTCATCAATAGCCATGCTGCTTTTGGTGACTGGGGATGAAGGATATGATGTAGCTTGGCATGTCTTCAAATATCTTCCGAATTGAGTGACCATCATGATAATAAGGGCAATGTTGGAAACTTGAAGGTCTGAAGGAGAATAGAGTCTGAAGCTATACTGGTGATCAGCATGGGATAATAGTGAACTGAAAATCAATGGGTATGGCCACATTGTTGGCTGGGCTGAACTGAGATGATTGAATAGGCTGAGATGAAATAGATGTGTGTGGAGCTTGGAGTTTTTTAAGACCCTTATGGAGTTTGAAGCTATTGGATACATGTCGTTTGATTTTCCTTCATTGGACTACTTCAGGAAGGGCTCGGATAAGGTCGAGCTTGGGGTAGGGGGCTTGGGATGGGGTTAGTTACTGAATATAGGTACCAGAGATCTGTGAGGAACCAGATCATAACAGTATTCCCCCCTTAAGGCCAAGACCCTTGAGGCTGCAATAGAGTGGTTGAGTTAGCCTCCTATGGCTATTCAACATCAGCCCCAAGGTTAGAGTTCACCTTCAGTGAGTCAGGATGGTTTGGACCAAAGTTTTTTGAGTTCACCTTTGCTGAGTCAGCTCATGACTGAGGTTAGTTAAAGGTTTGAAGGACAGGCTAGCAGACCCATCATAGCAGTAGTAATTCCACCCCCTAAAATAGAAAATGTCCAGTGCCACCCCCTCCCCATCTAAATCCCACACCACTCACCATGAGCCCAACATTGTTGATGAGGACAAGGATGATATGCAGGTGATAATGCTGATGCAAGATATGCAGCATTCAGCTGAGGGTTGACCTAAGATTGAGGTGCACATCAATGTTTGGGATACCTCGGCAATTGATATGCAGAAACCCTGGTTTGAGGGTCCCATAGGGAAGAATGTACAGTAAGTTTGTCCTTTGCTTAAGGTTTGGTAACTTCCCTAATGGCACTCATAGTATACCTGGCTGCAGATGGTCTACCATCCACATGCTAGGGCTGGGTTCATTGTGTTACAGAGTGCTAGCCAGGCCGAGGATGCATGCACCAACTGGGGTGTTCGGTGCCTTGTGGAGTGAGTCTGCACCACCTGCAAGAAGTGGGGTGACTCCTGCCTTTGATTCATTGTCTCCAACCAGGGAGATGTTGACCTGGGGGTTTGTATCTGGTGCAAGACGCAGTCTGTAGCATGCTTGATCACACAGCATCATTATTGGGGTAAGGCCAGGGGCAAGGGCAAGGAGAAGGCCCATAGCTTGGGCAAGGATGATACTGAGGTTTTGGGTAAGGAGAAGAGAAATCAGAGTGAGGAGTGAGGCAAGGATAGTAAGGAGGGAGAGGTTCAGCTGAGCAAGAAACTGAGGTTGAAGTGAGTTGTGGAGGACAGTGAGGAGGATTGGGTGATGGGTAAGGAGGAGGAGCAGGTTCAGAAAACTGGGGTGAGGGCTGCAAGCTTGGCCAGGGAGGCTGAGGTTGGAGAGGCTTGGGCAAAGGAGTTGAGTTGTGTGGAAAAAATAAAGAAAGGTAAAGTGGAGAGAAAGGCAGCCAGGAAGGAAGAGAGGAGGGAGCTAATAGAGGCAGTCAGGGGGTTGGGGTACAAGTTGGATAGGTTGACAGAAGATGTGAAGGAGAGTAAAAAACTAAGAAAGACAGTAGATGAGGAGTTCCTGAGGATGAGGAGGGAAGTTAACTACCAAAAGTTACTAAGGATGATAGTAGACTTGGAGGAAGAGGAGGACTGGTGATAATAGAGTAGTAAATAAGGAAAGGACTTGTAACAAAGATTGTTTTCCTGGTTTTCTTTGATTTTTTGTAAGACAAGTAAACTACCTTGGGTCATAGAGACAAGAAAATTTATAAATTGGTCAAAGGTCCAGGCTTAGCTGGGTAAGCCTGATCAAAGTCGAGTACTAGTTCTGCTACATGGTCAAGCTCAGAAGTGAGGATCCATGAGGTTTCTTTGTCAGTACCTTTGTAACCAGTCCAGCATATGAGGTATAACAACTTGCTGCTTTTCCTATGGTTGTCAATTTTTCAGTCAAGTATCTCAGAAACCTTGAACTTGGGTTCACCATCAATGATTACTGGAGGAGGTGCAGGTTGGACTTGGTTTGGGATGGTGTTTGGCAAGGTTGGCTTGAGCATGGATACATGCAATATGGGTGTACTGCTCGCATATGGTCTGGAAGTCACAAGGTAAATGAGTGAGTACCAGCTCAGGCAATAATTTTGAAAGGACCCAAGAACTTCTCAGTGAGCTTCTTAGTCAGCTGAGTAGTCTTGAAGTATTGTGCTTTTATAAACATGAAGGATCCTATTGGGAACTCAGGAGCAGGTAGTCACTTGGTGTCGGCTGAGTCTTGGTAAGCTTGTTAAGCCTTGGCTATATTTCAGTGAAGTTCCTGGTGCAGCTCATCTATTGTCAACTATGAAGTCTTGGGCTCAAGCTGAGGTGAGGTCACACCTGGGGTAGACTGCAAGGTTTGGGTGGTAACCCTTGTTGGAAAAGAAGGGTGATATACTGGTGGTCGCACTAGGAGTATTGTTGTATGTGAACATGGCAAGGGGTAAGAGTGAGGCCCAGTTGTCCTGTTGATAGTTGCAATAGACTCAGAGGTACTGTTCTAATGTTTGATTAGCACACTTGGTCTGTTCATTATCCTTGGGATGATAACCCAAGGTGAAATGCAACCTCATATCCAAGGCCTTGCCTAAGGATTGCCAGAAATGTGAGATGAACTTGGGACCCCTGTCCAAGGTTATGTGCTTGGGAACTCCATGCTTGGAGAAGAAATGGAGGACAAAAAGTTGAGCAAGCTCTTGCAAGGTTATGGTGTCAGTTGTAGGAATGAATATAACCTGCTTAGTGAAATGATCAATGATCACTAGGATAGCAGTGAAGCTGGATGAAGCAGGTAGCTGCTCAATTAAACCCATAGAAATGGAGTTCCAAGGTTTCTTGGGTACAGATAATTGTTTGAGTAAGCCATAAGGCTTGTGACATTAAGGCTTGCTGCACATACAAGTGGTGCATGTCTTGCAATATTCCTTGACAAAGAATCTAATCCTTGGCGAAGTGCAGTCTCATCAAATCAGTTCCAAGGTCTTGTTGACCCTGAAGTGACCCAAGAGTGGGTGGTCGTGCTTGTATTGTAGTATGCAAAGTTGTAGGTCTAAAGCCTCAGGAATGTAAGTTTGGTTGTCAAGTAGAAGCAAACCCTCAGAGTTGGTAGTCCATCTTAGGTCCAAAGTTGACCTGAGGTGTGACTTGGCTACTGCGTCCAATATGAGGGTTGCAATGATGTCAGCTTATATCTTCTCAGTATTGAGTAAGGCAGCTGCTTGCAAAACAGTAGGGGCTAGATTAGTAGCTTGAAGGGATGAAGCCAGCTAGTGTTGAGTAAACATTGGCCATAATTTTTGAGGGTTAATGGTGGTGTAGTCACTATTGCCCTCTTTATGATAGATGTCCCAATGTCTAGTGAGTGAGTCGGCACCAAGACAGCTGTGTTGAAAACAGATCACAAGGTTGAACCGAGTAAGGTATTTGGACTAGCAAGCTTGCCAATGTGTTAACAACTTAGTAGTCAAAAAGTATTTGAGGTTCTTGTGAGTGGTTATAACATTGACAGGGTCAGCCATGCCTTCTAAGTAGTATCACCACTTCTGGAAGGCTTCAAATATGGCCATGAGTTCCTTATTATGAATGTCATAGTTGAGGTCAGTCAAAGTGAAAGTTCAGGAATGGAAAGTGACTGGGTGAACCTTGCCTTCCAAGGTTTGGAGTGAGAGTATTGCTACAAGAGTGTAATTGGAGGCATCTGTTTCTACTATCAATGGTTGATCAGGGATCCAATGAGTCAATATAGGAGCAGTAGTGAAGGCCTTCTTTAGCATCTTGAAGGAACATTGGCAGTCCTCACTGAAGTTCCAAGGGGTACCCTTGCAAGTAAGCCTTGTGAGGGGTATGGTAATGGTGGAGTAGTTGTGAATGAAATGTCAATAGAAGTTAATGAAGCCAAGGAAGGACTGGATGTTGTGGACCTGTAATGCATTATGACAAGCATGCCATGGCTGCTATAGAGCTCATGCATTGCACTGGCATACATCAGTGTGACCAGCCACATGATTATTTCTGTCAAGCAGGATGGGCTGTCCAATGACAAGGAAGGTGTGTACTAAATGTTGTGCCTGCTGCCTCAGTCTCATAACCACACCCTATGTAGTACTTGTGCAAAAAAGAAAAGTGTCTGCAGCTGACAATGACCTCATGGACACATATAGGTGCTATGATGGAAATTTGCACACAGCACACCAAACTGTGGAGAGGTGGGGAGACCCTAAGGCACCAGACCCCACACAAGAGACCTGCCAACATAAATGACAAGAACTACATGACCAACATGTTCATCTGTGAGCACAGGCAATGGGCCTGGCCAAGCATGGCTCCAGCCAGGTAGCTGTGCACAATCTTGGTCTGGTGACTGTTTTTGAGCACCCTGCCATCATCTCACACCCAGTAGAGGACACACCAGTGCCCAAGTGTCTGTCAAATGAAGACGGCCGCTGTGCCTACTGCAATGGCACTGCCGACACAACTGATCACCACCTCTAGACTCAGCAAGCAATTGCCACCACAGCCAGTTTCCAAAGACCCAACCAGCGTACTCACGCAACCAGCTAGCTCTGCAGCAAACGTCGACATGTATTCACAGAAAAAGTCACATGCTGGCTCCAACCACACCAAGTTGGTGTGGGTTGCGCCCGGGCTGTCTCATGGTATGAAAGTAACCAGAGTACACTGTTTCCAGCTATGACAGCGGCCAGCCTGGGGAGCATACGAGAGGCACTTGAGCCTGCGCAGTTGACATCGAGAATTGCTGCCGTTGAAGCTTTCGAGCCGGTGCAGGCCAATAACGCCGCTATAGCGTTACTCGACACTGCAGCTTTGGTATTATTGGTTTGGTTTAGATATGTACAATACACATGATTAATACTTACAATTCTTTTTGAACAAATGGTGAGGAGAAGAACAAGGCGTCTTTTTTTTGACGCTGCAGCACGGTTTAGTGGGGACAGCTTTGCCGCTGCGGTGACAGATATGGTGGATGGATGCGCAGATGGCGTCTTTTTTCGACGCTGCGGCATGCAGGTCAAAAAAAGAACTTAAGTGTTGTGACAACTTGGCCGCTGTGAGGACAGATGTGCCGGATGGATACCCAGGTAAGCCGGACGATTTTGACGGACATGGTCCTGGGGGACTATTGCTGACAACGAGTCGATTCCGGAACACATGAGAGCCACGGAGAAATGACCCCGGGATGTCATCGGGATCTAAGCGACTCGTAACAATCGACTATCCACTCGCGCTTGGGCTCAACTTTTTGCAGTAATTTAGCGCTTCCTGAACGATTCCCATTCGTCTCGCCATGTCCTCCATCCCAACCCAATATGCCGCCATTGTCACGGGTGCTGCACAAGGAATTGGACGCGCAATCGCCCTCAGACTTGCTCAGGATGGCTATGATATGGCACTGAACGATCTTTCTGGTAGCTCAGCAGCCCTGGAGGCCCTCGCCGAAGAGATAAGAGCCAAAGGCAGGAAGGCTATTGTCGTACATGGAGACATCTCCCAGGAAGAGGTCGTACAAACGCTTGTCAATCAGACAGTAATAGACCTGGGTGAACTATACATTGTACATGCATTAATGAAGCCGCAAATGAGGACAGGACTGACTGTACCAAACAGATGGTCGCGAACGCAGGCATTGGTAGTCCTTCTGGCTCGGTGGTATCCAGTGCGTGGATTCGTTTTGTACGTTTATATACGACGTTATCGTTGAACACTTCCGCTATTAGTGTCGTTGGAGACATGGGAACGCTATCTCTCCATTAACTTGACCGGTGTATTTCTCTGCTACAGAGCCGCGGCCCAGCAGATGCTAAAACAAGGTCATGGCGGGAGGATTATCGGCGAGTGCGGTTTTGAATCTTCATTTGCGTTGTTAATGCTTAGCGTCTCAGGAGCTAGCTCTGGCTTTGGTAAAAGAGGTTTGTTTGTCAACCAGGTGTTTCGATCAGCTTTATGAGCGAGTATTCACGTTGATTCGATGATAGGGGAGGGTCAACTTGCGGCATACTCAGCGACCAAATTTGGTGTGCGAGGCCTTACACAAGCTTTGGGTAGAATTTTTGTGACTCATCCGCTCTCCCATATTCATTCTCGCCATTGTTCAGCTACCGAGTTGGCGAAGGACAGTATTACAGTTAATGCTTACGCGCCGGGCCCAATTGATACACCACTCTGTAAGTAAGATTCTACGTCGACATTTAGCGGTTGGAAACAAGCTTGTGTCCAACAAAATGGATTCGGACTAATCAAATATCATTTAGTATCCGCCGGGAGTTTTCCAGTTGGCACAGACAAGAAACTGGTCGAGTCCCGCGTGAATGCTGTTCGTGCAGTTTCACGCAGTTGCAGCGCCTCTTTTCACCCATATATTTTTCTTTCCGGCTGTTTGGAATTTAGATGCGACTTTCAGTTCCGATGGAAAGGTTTGGTACTCCCGAAAACTTAGCTGCCCTCGTCTCGTATCTGGTGTCTAATGAGGCAGACTTCATGACTGGTGGGTGTTGTGCTTTTGTTCAACCAACTCGTCAACATTACGTTCGCGTAGGGCAAACCATCTCCATCAACGGGGGCTTTTTCTATGACTGAACGAGGACAGTAAGTAAAGCATGCTTAGGTTGTTCTGAGATCTTAGTTATTTGAGTAACCAGGTTTATAAATTCTTTATTGAATTGGCAATGTCAAAGTCTAGATAACATGGCATCATGCCAATGATCAGCCTCGAAATACGTATAAACGTAAGAACGCAACTACAACATAGCATTTGACTTCGGGCTCAACCCAAAGACGTCCTCGTACCAAGTGAGCTCTGCCTCCAAGCCCTTCTTGATGTGTTCAGCTTTCCTCCACCCATGACCCTCGCCTTCAAATAAGATGTACTCGACACGGCCGCCTTTCTTTTTAATTTTTTTTCACGATTGTCTCTGCCTGAGCAGGAGGGACAATTTCATCAGCAGAGCCTTGAAGGATCTAGCAGGTACAGGGCCCTCAGAATTTCGGATATTTAACAAGGGAGTACAACTGACCAAAAGAGGTGATTCGATGCGATCAGCATGGGTCACAGGAGACCTGGCCTTGTATACGTCTGGGATTTCATCGGGAGTGCCTCCCAATAGATTGTCGGCATGTCGTGACTGAAACTTGTGCGTGTCGGCTGCGAGTCTCGCTACATCTGATATGCCGTACAGAGAGGTTCCCGTTGCAAAAATCTCAGGCCTCTTCACGAGAGTTAAAAGGACAGTATATCCGCCTGTATAGTGGAAAAAAAAACGTCAGAAGTGATATGCGAAAGTAGTCAGTAAGTTGACCCGCAGAACCGCCACGGATGGCTGTGCGCTTGGGGTCTATGAGACCGCGAGCGTCAAGTTGCTGCATAGCTTCGACTGAGTCATGAACATCAACCACCCCCCATTCCCCCTTCAGGCGCTCCCTAGAGCCCAATGATAAGTCGAGCTTACATGGCAGCTTGTAAAGCTCAGGTACCTATATTTTCGACCATATCCAGACGATCCGCCATAGTTTACCTCCACCCTGGAATAGGAGAGTTAGGACTCTGTAGGGAAGGAAAGACCAGATACTAACCAGGCCCAGCCACGACTCGTCCAAAATTGTATTTCCCAACTCAGGCCGGGGAGACTGCGTGCCGTTGGCCCACCATGGATAGAGACAACAACCGGTGGTGCCTCTCCATCCAAAGGAGCGAACCGTGGATTGAAAGGTGGATAGTAAAGCACGTGAACAGGCTCATTGAAAGGTGGCATGGGAAGAGCGTAGGCCTGTGCCTTAGATATAATGTCGCGAGGTAGCGACGTAAGTTCGGGGGCTTTGATGGGCTCGTATGAAGGAACCATGCTGTCGCTTAAAAGGACGCGAACAATGGTAGTTGATTCATCGTCCTTTGTGCCGAGAAATGTAATCTCACGAGGCGAGACATATCGCAACTGCCTCAAAACTGAGTAAGGACAAGGTAAGCCTGTTAACGTTCGTGAGGCAAGATTTGCAAGTGAAAAAACAGCACGGCCATCTCGAGTTGATGCGAAGAGTGCTATTTTGGAGTTGAGGATTGCAAAATCGCTCCAACCAAATTTCCAAGCCGGCTCGGAGAAGTCTTCAGGAATTGGACTGGGAAAAACGGGGCGAGCCTGAGATGAGGTTACCGAGTAGGACCAGGGATTCACATATCCCGAGGAATCGTTTACACAGCGGTGATTGATAAGTTTTAAAGGGCTTAAAACATGTGTTATTATCGGAATCTGAAACTCAAAAAGTATGATCACATTTTGTACATACTGATACATTATGGTTTATTCCTTGTCCAAACTGGAAGTAAAATTCCAAGTTTTTGCACATATTCTATACCAATTAAAATGGTAAACTTAAATTGATGTAAAGAAGTGGATAAAACAGGTCTCAATACAAGAAGAGGTAGATACAATTTTAAGCTAATTTAAAGTTCATGTTTCAGTAGACAAAAAATCTATTGATAAAACTTAAAGATATAGTAAACCTTCCGTATACACTCAAAACATCAAGTTTTTGTTTCCATATTATACAGATAATTTTCGGGATATAATACTTGAACATAAGTAAATATACAAAATCAATCGCCTGCCTAATGCCCACCCATCGCCCACCCATCGCCCATTGAGGGGACACCTAATTTGCAGACTTCAGTGCAGACCCTTCATGAGAGTAACAGTGGTCCCTAAAAAGCACCGCACTCAGAGTTTCAATGCAACATTGTAATACTGCACATGGTATCTGGTGATGAAACATTGACAATCAGTCACTGGACAAATAGACAAATGAAAAACTTACAGGGGCTTTTAAGGGATCCATATCCAGATCCGTAGTTCCATCCTCTCATAAACAAGAATGTTGTAACTATAATATACAATATGAATA
>QFFB01000687.1:0-14143 GCA_003316465.1 Ramaria cf. rubripermanens
CATGTCTCTAGGCCAGACAAACTCGACTCGGATGGAACTCTGGTTGATATGAGTAGCATCCCAGAAGAGTACCATGAATACATGGATGTCTTCAGCAAGGCCAAGGCCAACAAGCTTGCATCCTATCGGCCTTACAATCTCAAGGCTGAACTGGAAGAAGGAACGACCCCACCATTTGGTCCGATCTACTCCCTCTCCCAGAAAGAACTTGAGACCCTCTGAGAATTCCTGGAAGAACATTTAACCTGGGATTTCATCCGCCCCACTCGGTCTCTGTGCAGTGCTCCAGTGGTCTTCACCAAGAAAAAGGACGGTTCACTCTGCCTATGCGTGGACTTCCAAGGCTTCAACCAAATCACCAAGAAAGACTGATACCCCTTACCTTGCATCTCTGATCTTCTAGATACACCACACAAGGCCCATATCTATACCAAGATCGACCTCCGACATGCCTACCACCTCATCCAAATCCACAAGGGTGATGAATGGAAAACTGCATTCCAAACTCAATACGGCTCGTTTGAGTGGTGTGTTATGCCTTTTGGACTTACCAACAGACCCGCTGCTTTCCAACATTTTATGAATGACATCTTTGCTGACATGTTGGATGTATGCGTTCTAGTATACCTGGACGACATCCTCATCTACTCCGATAACCTGGAGCAGCACCAAAAGCATGTCCAGGAAGTACTCTAAAGGCTCTGACAACACAACCTATATGCCCATGCTGACAAGTGCCTTTTCCATGTGGACACTGTTGAGTACCTCAGATACATTATGTCTCTGAATGGATTCACAATGGACACCATGAAGGTGCAAGTTATCCAAGATTGGCCCAAACTGGGAAAGGTCAAGGACATCCAGTCCTTCCTCAGATTTGCCAATTTCTATAGGTGTTTCATTTGCAACTATTCCGGCCTAGTAGTTCTGCTGACACATCTCACTCGGAAAGGTGCTCCATGGGTCTTCTCTGAAGAATGCCGAGAATCATTCAGCACACTCAAGAAGGCTTTCACCACCACTCCAATCCTTCAGCATTGGATACCCAAAGCTCCTCTTATCCTCAAAACTGATGCCTCCGACTACGCTCCTGCTGCCATCCTCTCAATAACGTCTCTGGATGACAATGAAGTACATCCAATAGTGTTCCACTCTCAGACCTTTTCCTCCACAGAACAAAACTATGATGTCCATGATAAGGAACTAATGGCACTCTTTGAAGTATTTAAAGTGTGGTGACACTACCTTGAAGGATCTCCAAATCTGATCAACATTGTTACTAATCACAAGAACCTGGAATACTTTTTGATAACAAAGCTCCTCACACAACAACAAGTCTGATGGTCTGAATACCTGTCTCAATTCAACATGGTTATATGCTTCCACCCTGGACACCTCAGAACCAAACCTGATGCTTTAACTAGATGATGGGACATCTACCTTAAAGAGGGGGGAAGCGATTACACAGCCATCAATCCGCACAACCTCTGACCAGTATTCACCTCTGAACAACTCATCTTGTCACTCCAAGCTACGTCACTCTGAGCCCCTGTACTCTGTGCAGCCATCACCATGGATATCAACCAACTCCACTCTGATATCCAAACCTCCGTCAACTCTGATCCAACCTTAGCAGACCACCTAAGTAACCCGGTAGGACGATGGACCCTCAGCCCTGAAGGACATCTTCTACTAGACAACTGGATCTATGTACCGGACAGCAATGATCTCCAGCTACAAGTACTATAGTACAAGCATGATCATCCAATCTCTGGACACTTCAGACAAAATTGAACCTTGGAGCTGGTCCAACGAGACTATATCTGGCCCAAACTCCAAGCTTCTGTTAAATCCTATGTTAAGTCCTGCACTATGTGTATGTGCTCAAAGTCACAGAGACATCGTCCGTATGGCTTGTTAAAGCAACTCCCCATTCCGGAATGACCTTGGAATTCTATCTCCATGGATTTCATTAAAAAGCTTCCTCCTTCCTTTGGATATGACACCATCCTCATTATCGTTGACTGGCTCTCCAAGCAGTCAATCTTCATTCCAACCTTCAATACAATCACTGCTCCAATGGTAGCTAAGCTGTTCGTCCTCTACGTCTTCTCCAAGCACAGAGTTCCCTTGCACGTGACCTCTGACTGAGGCTCAGAGTTTGTGTCCTCCTTTTTCCAGTCTCTTGGAAAGGCTCTCAACATGAAGCTCCACTTCACATCAGGATACAACCCCAAAGGCGATGGACAGACTGAACATATGAATCAATCCCTTGAACAGTACCTCCAAATCTACTGCAATTATCAGCAAGACAACTGGTCTGATCTCCTTCCGATCACAGAATTTGTGTACAACAACTCCCTGAATGCCACCACTGGCATATCACCTTTCTTCGCCAACAGGGGTTACCACTGGAACTGTAAGGGCAACCCTTGTGCACTGCAGAAACTACCCTATCACACAGGCTGACAGAGGGGAAAACCGAAGTCTACATAAATCAAGTAGACGTACAATGGGAGGGGATCTCACCTGACAGAGGGGAAAACTGAAGAGAAAAGTCTAAGGTCCCACACTGCCAGTGAGCCCATATTATACTACGCTTAACTACAGTCAGGGTCAACGCTCAGTATGTACTAACCCTGCATGCCGCGGATCTCCACTCGACCCTGGATGTTGTACATGAGTCGTTTCACCTCCAGAGCTGCTCCGAAAGCGGAAGTGGGTCGGAGTTCAAAACTTCGAAGTTTCGGAGTTCGAAGCTTCGGAGCTTCGGAGGCGCGGGAGTGCAGAGCTTCGGAGTTGCAGGAGTGTGGAGCTTTGGAGTTGTAGCTCCAGAACTTCGGAGGTGGGAAATGAGGCGCCCCCTGACAGGAACATCTCCGTACATCTGGAGCAAGACCTCACTTCCACCAAAGCAAGAGACTTCACTGTGGATCTTGATGAGCTACACCAACACCTTCAAACCACTATCTCCAAAGCACAGAAATGGTACTCCACCTCTGCAGACTGATGCCGAACCCCACCTCTGAACTTCTAAGTAGGTGACAAGGTCTTCATCTGGTCCAACCACATCCGAACTATGAGACCATCAAAGAAGCTTTCAGAGAAGTTCTTAGGGCCCTTCAAGGTCATAGCTCAAGTTGGATCTGTGTCCTTTACACTCTGGCTTCCGGACAGCATGTGATCCATACATCCAATGCTTGACGTCTCAATGCTCAAAGCCACAACTCTGAATGAGTTTCTGAACCAATCTCTAACACTGGACCCTCCAATCATCATTGATGGAGAACCCAAGTACAAGATCTCTAAAATACTGGACTCTCAGATAGACAAATGACACAAGTGCAAGTTACTATACTTGGTCAAATGGGCTGGATATGAAGGTACAGATGAAGAGACCTCCTGGCTTCCAGCCTCCAAACTCAGACATGCCTTGGAAGTCAATTCAGACTTTCACCGAGTGTATCCTCACAAGCCTGGACCTTTACCGCTTACTGATTCTTGAGTTTCACGCAATTTCCAAGAAAATCAATTGTTATTAAAATCTATCTACTGCATGGTCTCATCCTCTACCTCCAAACCCTCCGTGTCCAAGTTTTTGGACCCCTCAGGCTCCTCCAGTTTCCCCGCACCTCCAGCCTCCAGCTCCGTGTCCATGACTTGGAGGTTTCCGAACAGGCTGTCCCAGATATCCTCTAAGGCTCTGAGGATTTTCTTCTGTGTCTCTCCGTTGGCCTTCAGTTCCTCAACTACCTTGTTTGGAGCCTTGACCAGGGACATCTGGAAGACATATCTGTCTCCATCCCTTGCCTCCTTGTTCAGCTTCTCTGAGGACCAAATAACAACCTTAGGGGTGGGTCCCTTAGGCCTTTTCACCATACGGTCCTCCTCCTCCTCCTTCTTGGACCTTCCACACTTGCATGGACTTCTAGGGTTTTCTCCGACCATGCATTGGACCTTCTGGTCCCAACACATTCAGCACAACGTCCCTAAAACCAATAAGTCCGAAGTCTGAAGATACTGACTGTCACTTACCTCGTCCGCCCTCCTCCCACTCGTACTTGACCTGTCTCCATTTGCACTCGTTGCAAACTTGGAGCTCAGGTCTCTTTCCCTTTCTCCGACTCCCTGAACCCCCAGGTTCCAGTCCATTCCAAGCTGCTAATTCCTGTATAAAGGCTCTAAGGTGAGCCACCTCATCCTCCACAGCTTTTTTCATGGCTATGTCCTTGGCCTCCCATTTTCTCTGAATCTCCACTAATGCAACCTCCTTCCGCTACTTCTCCAACTCCTCCGCTCGCTTCTTCTGGATTGCCACATTGTGTGTAAGCTTCCACTTGTATTCCTCCGCTTCAAGCCTCTTCCTCTCTGCCTCAGACTCCTGCTCCACCATCCCTTTCCAAACCTTTTCCTCCTCATACCTCCACTGGATTTCTCTGGCCTTTCAAGCCATCTCCACCTCCTCAGCCTCCTTCCTCACTACCTCCACCTCCTCGGCCTTCCTCCTTGACCTTCCTCTGCTCTGGCACGTGCCTCCTCCTCAGCTACCTGTCAGGCCTCTTCAGCCTGGGCCAATTCGAGCTCCTTCTGGAGCTCTGCCACCTTGCGTGTGATTTCAGATGAGGGCATAGGGGTGTTGGGCATTTTGGGGTTAGGGTGTGGGTGGTTGTGGGTTTCAGAAGAGAACTTTTGCTGAGTCCTTCTGACCCCCCTGCTTTTTATACTGATTTCCGGATCTCTGATTTATATTCCCACGGTCATCTCCATGGGCCTCATGGGCTCAGCCCTTAAAGGGGGAATACTGTTAGATTCCTGAGATCTAACACCGAGACTCCAAACTTCCAGACCAACCTCCAAACTCCGAAGTAACTATTATATTCTGTTTTAGTTCTTGTTGTTTACCTCTTAAAGTATAATCCTCATTCATGACCCAAAGTAGAATACTTGTACCTTATTCAATCCAAGCCTCCAACCCTATTCCGATTATTATTCGACTCTACATATTTCTTGTTCTACATTTATGTCTTTCTTGTTACACGTTCTTGGGATACAATTAGTTTTATAATAAAATCAATATAAAACAATATTTTAATAAAGATGATATTTCCTTATATTGTCGACACAGAATCAGATGGGGTGCTCATGTCAATTATGCAGGGAATCATGTGGTGTGGGGTAATGTTTGGCCTTGGGAACAAAACCAGGAGTTCAGTTCAATGATGTCAGATAACAAAAATATACATTCCTCGGGCAATTTTGAATGTAAAGATGTTTGGTTTAAAGGGGATGAAACTGTAGTGATGACTAAACAATTTCTATGATGCTTTGAAGCTGCCAGAAACAGCGAGTAGAGATCAGGAAATATTTTCTTGGTGATTTTAACAAATAAATGTATGAGTTTTGTGCAAGATAAAAGTTCTGGGTGATATTTTGGCACTGGTTTCATCTATGAACTATTGGAGTATTTATACTGGAATTATTCTAAAAATATCTTCGAAGGGAAATGACAGATAAGGTGGAAATGAATTACAGGGATGGGTGGATGCAGTCAGGGTAGAGAAAATATTCTCCTGCTCATGTTGAAATGTCAGATGGATAGGGATATTACCTAGGATGTTAGGAATGGAGTTCTTCTAATTAATGACGATGAGAATTGATGAGTAAAAAGGTAGGGGAAAATAAAACAAAATAAGCTTGTGAAAAACCTCTAATACCAATTATTATTTTCTGGACCTGTTTCATAAATATCCAATTGAATGAGTATATTTGATACATCACCATTTCCAAATCCCATGGGTTTCTAAGGCCCCATGCAGCAATCTCCATGCTGCAACAATATATTTGTTCTTCTTGTTCCACCAAAGGTTTGGCACTTATGTAAGTGAGCCGATCTAGTGGTCATGCGAGGTAATGACATAGTGATCTGATCCACGATCCGGTCTCAATCTGGTGATGTAGTGGGCGTTAAAGGGCCGGTGAACAGTCCAACATTTTCTAAAATGTTATAAACTTTTATCCTATAGATAAAAATCCAAATAATTCGTCTAAATTCTGTTTTAGTCTTCTAGGACTAGGAGTGAAATAATAGAAATGGTTTTATGATGATTTTCATATTATCTTTATCACAACAATTAGGATACAAGGTATTAATAATCCTCCAATCTTGTATCTGTTCTTTAGTTCAAATATCGACTTATTTCCTCGTTACCAACCTCCAGTCTTCTCACATCACTATCTCCGTAGTTAGATACTACTAGTGATACTTCTGAAGTTCAAACCTCCAAGTAACCTCCAAACCTCCCATCTCTGAAATTAGAGACTGAACGATAGTAGGTGGCACAACCCGTAAGTTGAAGCCAAGCCCCTGCCCCCCTCTTGTATTACTTTGAAGTCTGACCTCCGAGTCTCCGACCTCCTGTTAAGTTCACGGATGTTACCTGGAACTTCAGAGGTCGGAGACTCGGAGGTCAGACTTCGAAGCAGTACAAGGGGGTAGGGACTTGGCTTCAACTTATGGGTTGCGCCACCTACTATTGTTTGGTCCCTAATTTTGGAGATTGGGGTATTGGAGGTGGTCTGGAGATTCGGATTCAGAGTTATCACTAATAGTATTCTAACTACAGGGGTAGTGATGCAAGAAGACTGGAGGTGGTAATGAGGAAATAAGTTGATATTCAAACTAAAGAACTGGATACAAGATTGGAGGACTATCAATACCTTGTGAACTAATTGTATCCTAAGAACGTGTAACAAGAAGGATATAAGAGGCATATAACAAGTGGAGTTTGGAATAGGGTCAGAGGTTTGGATCAAATGAGGTACAAGTATTCTACTTTGGGTTATGAATGAAAATTATACTTTAAGAGGTAAACAACAAGAACTAAAGTGGAACATAATAGTTACTTCGGGGTCCGGAGGTCTGAAGGTTCAGAGTCTCGGTGTTAGATCTCAGGGATCTAATACCTCTGAAGTTCCAGTTAATGTCCGTGAACTTAACACAAAGCAGACTTGATAAAGTGGCTGCTGCACTGTGTGGAAGAGACAGGCAGGCTTCAGGCAACCTTCAGTGATGTCTCACCCTCACCTGATTAAAGCAGAGTCTGAGCCACAGTCTATACAGTGCTAGAGCCAAGAGCACAAAGCATGTCCCATGTCACACCAATCTTATATCCAAACTACCCCTAGACACCCACTGCAGCTCCCTATCCCCTATCCTCAAACTCAACTATAAGCTTGTGCAACAACAGGACCTGGTCTCTGTCCAAGGCAGAGTCAAGACAATCTTGATGATCAAAGTGGACTAGCAACATCAACCCTTTTGCCTTATTCTTCTTTGCCTGCACAGTTGTCCTCCTGTCATGCCAGCTTGCTTGAGCAGCCAAGCACTTACAATTCCAGACACCATATGTGAGGAGGACATCAGTGATAACAACCACCTCTTTTTCTTCTAGAAGGGGTGGTAAACAGTCCTGCAGGAGCCAGGTTAGTGGGGGACTGGGTCCATTGCCACCTGAGAGTGTGGGGAGATGGGAGCCCCAGGGAGAGGGTGAAGGCCCACTCTTAGGTAGAACTCGTGTAGTGACCACCATAGGATATCCTTTTCGTCGAATAAAATGACGAAAAAAAAGGGGGGATAGGAGAGAGGATGTGTCGCATCACACACACGCCCACACACGCCCTCGCTTACGTAACAAACGCACCAGTGGGCCACACCGTTTGTCGACTCATGCGGCTCCGACAGAACTTAGATGTGTAAGTCGAAGTAGATAAAAGTGTGATGAAAATTCGATAGAGAGCAGCGACCCCAGGTCGCTGCTCTTATATACATGAAATCCACTCTAAAAATATGCCTATCTATTTGTCCACTCAACGCTTTGCTGTACCTTGTATTCCTTTCGAGATGTTGTCCACTTTATTCCTTGTCTCGTCGTCGAGATGTACCACTAGTGCTGAGGCGCGTCATTGCACCGAAGTGCCGAGTCGATTACCTCATCACAATAAGATGGAGGTTGTTTTCAGCGAACGTTAAGCCGCCAGCCGTCAAGTCAGGCCGTCAGCACATAAGGTCGTCAACACGCAAGGCCGTCAGCACGTCAGGCCGTTAGTACGTCAGGCCGTTAGCGCAACCCAACCATCAGCGCATGCCAGGCAGCCAGCGAGCTAGCGTCCATGCACCGACTGCGGCGATTCTCGTTTTCGCTAAGGAGGTGAGTGGAGAGTGCGAGTAGGGAGGCTGGGGTTGCGAGTACAGTTGCGACGGACGTGTGCATGCCGATGCAGAGCCTGAACCAGGATCTGTAGCTGCACTGCCGGGTTGGGTAGATGAAGCAGCGGGTGCAGACGCAGTAATAATGGGTACACGCTTTTTGCTCCCCTCGGTGCTGTGTTGATGTCAGTCCCAGGCCTGTTTTCAGCCTGTTCTTACCACCATTATCGTGCCCACTCCCACCCGCGATCCCAAACACCGCGACCCCGCCCCCCATAACAGCCCTCCGCCGCCCCTCTCGTACGCAGCACGATCATGGTGCTCATCGCCATGTGCATTCCCACACGACACGTCTACATTACCGCCGCCATCCCATACCCTCCCCGCTCTCCGTGCTTGCCCACTCACCCCAGGCCCAAGTCCACTCCCACTCCCAACCGCAATACTCCAAACAGCGAGTATCGCCCGCGAACCAGGCACTCCAGAATCTCCTTCCCTGTGCAGCGCAGGGTGCCGACACCGCCTGCGTTACCTGTCACGTCCGCACCCAACGCCGCAGCCGCATCCTCCCCATCACCGATACGCAAAACACACGGCGACACACGCACCTTCCGTACCGATCTCTCGGCGCGAGTGCCATTATCCGACATGGCATCGCCCTCACCTCTGCTGGGACGTCCGCCTGGACTCGAAGTTGTATACGGATACGGACACGGACACGAACTCGATGACATACCACACGACGACATACCCCACCCCCCTCACGATCACAGCGCCGATGCCGCTCACAGTCATCCCAGAGCAGGACGAGTGGTCCCTCCGCTCGAATGGCGTGTCGGTGTGGTCGGGGGATGGGGGTGCGGTGTCGGCGTCGGGGGGTATGGGGCGGAGGCGGACGATCTCGGGGTTTAGCGCGTTGAGCCTGGCTAGCGGGGAGGCGTTGAGCGTGGTGAGCGGGGGGCGTGAACGTGAGCAGTCAGGGCAGCGATGGCGACGTGTACAATCCTCGTGGACGCGACGGGGCCGAGCCGGAGCAGGGGGAGGGAGTTGTACGAGCGCCCGCCTGCGACGCGTGATCACAGGCACATTTACACTTGCCCTTAGACTTGGATTTAACCCTCCAATCAAAATCGTATCCGACACTCGGGGGTGAGGGACCCACCGCCCAGGATTGAGATCCAGACGTGGCACACGAACACGAAAATGATGCCGACGCCGAGAGACGCCTATCAAACGACCCGATACACGACGCGGAGCAGGAGTCGCGTCGGCTGTGTATGAGCTAGAAGGGGCGCAGGTTGTGAAAGGAGCGGGACGAGGATGAGATGAGAGGGAGGGGTCGTCTGCGGGGTGGGGTAGGGAAGGAATGTCGGTGCTGCAGGGCCAAGACTCGTCCGTAAGAGGTGGAGCGGGAGGGAGTATCAGAGCCACACGACGTACCTACGCCTTCCGCACCTGTGCCACCCGTATCCCCCGTATCTCCACCCGCTGCCCCGCTACAGCCTCCCCAACTACCCCCAACCACACGGCTCACCACTGCCCCCCAACCCGCGCGCAAGCCCCTACCCTCCGAAGCCATTCCCACGTGCACCCGCCGTCCGCCTACCACCCCCCGCACTCGCCCGCGGAAACGGTGCGCACGACTCACACTGTGGATACGCTGGACACGGACGTGTATGCGACTGCTGATGAGGTGTGGCGAGGCGGTTGAGGGGGAGGCGGAGCTGCAGTCTGGCGACCACCGTGCGCCCGCGCACCCGTCCGCGCGAGCTCTACCCACATGCGTGGGAGACATTTGGCGTGTGAGTCGGGCATGTGCCGCGTGTGGAGGTCGAGCGCGACGAGGGGCGCGAGGAGGAAGACGAATGCCAAAAGCGAAAGGCGCACCAGCAGGTGGCGGGGCTAGGGACAGAGGTGAAGGGGGCGTCCGAGCTGGGGACGGAGATGGATGGAGACGGGAACGACGGCGTAGCACTCTCACCCACTCCCTCCCGCGTCTCTCGTCTCTGCCACTCCCTGTTCCAGTGGGTGTGGGGTCGGCAACGCCTGCTGCGACCCAGTTACACGACCCTGGCGTCGATACCATCGATACCCTCATCTGTGCCTTCCGTATCCGTAGCGCCTTCATACGCGCCCTCATCATACGATGAGATGAATCTAAATTTTGTGTATTCATCGGTACAATGACTAGGGAACACGAACTATGAGCCACTTGGCAGCCTATCAAAGTTCCTTAAGCGAACCTTAAGGGTTATATTAGTATATCTGACCTATTATTAAGTCTGACTATAGTTCCTGAATTTAACTCGGCACGCCCACTGGGTGCTGAACGCCCATCTTCCAATTGTCGCTTCTGGGCATGGTTCTTAAGTTTCTGATAACCGTGAATCATAAAAGACAGCCTCGTCCTCGGTCAAGGTTTCGCTGATTCCTGTTGTAAACCACGTCGACGCAAACCAGCAGCTCGCACCTACATCCACTGGGACACCATCAAATCATGTTAGGACCTCTCCCAAACGAAAGTCTTGTAAGTGGCTCTGTGTCTCGTAACTACGAATGACTCACTTCCCAACTACTGAAAAGGTAACAGAGCGGTTTCGCATTTTGATCATAGGCAACGCCAACGCGGGGAAGACAACCATCCTGGAGAAAGTGTGCCATGCCCGGGGTCGTGAGCCGGAATTCTTCGATGCGGAAGGAAACAAGGTGGGCATTGTGCTGTTGAGGTATGGCATTGGGGGTTTATCACAGTTTTTCTGTTTGTGTTAGATTGATTCTGAGCTGAATCCGTCCGTCTTGGTGTGTTGAATGGAACTGCTCATTTCGCCGCAATCTCTTGACTACATTGGTCTAGCGTGGGGAGCATGATATTGAAACGGAGATAGTTTATCCAACGACTCACGGCTTTGTCTTTCACGACTCCCGCGGCTTCGAGGCAGGTGCTTCTGGCGAACTAGAGAACGTCAAAGACTTCATCACGAAACGAGCTGAGAGACCTCACTTGAAAGATCAACTGCACGCTATCTGGTACGACTCACTTTGATGACGACTTGACATTCATTGACATTCATTGTTTAGGTACTGCATTCCAACAAGTAATGACAGGCCGATGACGAAGAACGAGATGAAGTTCTTCGAGATCGGCACAGCAAACGGTTAGCCGATGCCGGCGTTACCTCGCCTGTCCACCGCTTTACTAATTCCTATCCTCCGGTTCAAGTACCCGTTATCGCAGTATTTACAAAGATGGATGCTCTTGATCACAAGGCTTTCAATCAGTTAGTGGGTGAGGGTGTTAGTCTGAGGACAGCGAAAGAAGAAATTCCCTCGCGTGCGAAAGACCTCTTCGAACGGGATTACAATCAGCCTCTCCAGCGTGTAACCCATAAACCCCGAAGCACGGTGCAGCTTCGCAGTACGTCTGTGTTCCTAATTCACGTCGATGATTCGCTTATAACTATCCACCACTCAGACATGGACAGACCCGACAAAGACTGCAAGGACCTTATCCGTCAAACAGGACAAGCCCTCAAATATGAAACGCTGATGTTATTCCGTATTTCGCTGCAAAGGAATAATTTGGAAGATTGTATCAAAACGGTAATCAACCGGTGAGTCAGCTGCCTCAATTTCTTTCATAGTACAGCCGGCCAATGCAAGTATCCTGCAGGGTGATCATCCCATTTGCGCAACGTGAGAAGCGTATTGCTGATAGAGATCAGCTACGGATGAACATTGATCTCAATCTTAGGGGCTGCCGGAAGGGACAGGGTCTCACAAAAACAAGCCCGAACTTTGCTCGGGGAAGTAATGAGATACTTTCCACATGTCTGGGTATGCATTGTTTGACCTAGGTATGGCACTGATCGCTGTACTGACTCACCAACACTCCAGCCTGTAAGTGTCAAGTTCTATACCCGGAGCTTTCATGTTTATTTATTGGCCCCGGGCCCTCTTCGTTTCTTTGCAAAGAGTGTACGTGTTCATGAACTCTGAGACATTTAGAGATTGATAGTTATTCCCTGTGATATTGTATACTTACCTTAGTTTGTGAGTCCTTCTGTTAATTTCACCGTTGGGGACAATTTTCTGACATTCGTTTCTGAAATAGTCCGTGGGTCTTTACGTCTTTTGCAGCCTGTTCACCTCTCACATTTCCGTGCTTGTCTCGGTCCTGACAGGGAGTGTGTACTTAACCTGTCTTCTGGACCGCTGATCTGCTTACTGCAACCGGACGTGGCTTTGTTATAGCAAGTGAGTCTTTGAGTCTAGAGAGCAATGTTCTCGGTCACGCTCATGTACGATCTGCTAATTTTCCATTTTTCAGGGGGTGTGTTTGACATTTATAAACATTCACTTTGTGCTCATATAATATCCTCAACAAGTTGGTGAGTCCAGGCTCCATTTCCCAGCAGGATATCTCTTAGATGAATTTCCGGCGCACATGCTGCAAAAGATGGTAGGTATCTTCCTTCCACTTCGCATGACCTAGCTCATGGTCGGGTCCCTGTTCTGCATGCAATTGTCAGATGGTTCGTGCCTCGTTGCCTGCTGATCTGTGTCTTGCTCATTACCCCGTCGCTCGTGTTCAGGATGTGAGTCTCTTGGGTACATGGGCATGGCATTCTCACAGCTGAAGTTCTAACCGTTCTGTGTTCAATCGGACAGATAGTGAGCGCTCTTATGCTGTTTATGTGACGTGTTCTTACATCGCCGCTACGCACCGCTCAGAATGTGACTTTTCTGAACGCTGGAATTATATAATTGATTTGCTCACGGCAACATCCCCCTGATGCCCTTGATAGGCCGTAAGGACAACATTGCATTTTGGCCATATGATTTAGGCTCATTTCTTTGATCCGGTTCTTGAATAGCTCTTTGTGAGTGCCGCCTATGAATTGTTCCATGTTGCTAGTTTCACCTTCTGATGTATTTGCATCGTGTAGGCTGTAAGCTCTTCCCATCCAAGATATCACACTCTTCACCCAATACTGCCCTAACAGGTTGTATGTCATGCCAATGCCATTTCGCATGATGAGGTAGAATTGATGATGATTGTCACGACCGACTGCATTATGTAAAGGAGGTGGGGCCATCTAGTAATATGATCTTCACCGGTGATTTCATCTGCACGCTTGTTGCTAGGAAGTAAGCTATGTCTACATCGTTGAAAGGGGGTCACGGACGACTAAACTTTCTTCCCTGTAGACGGTAAGTCACAGGATAGTGCAATCGAAGGCGGAAGGTGATGCCTTTAACTACAGACTGTGAGCTATTTGTTTCGTGTCTTGGAGAGGACTATCTGGTCATCTCAAAGTATTATGTGAACGCGAACTTCACAGGGCGTGAGTTTTTTTTTTCCGCATCATGTGCCATACCCCGGCTGACATAGCTATTCTGTCTTCGTCACAGTTGGTGAGTGTCTGCCGCTCCCTTGTGATCTACTTTGCCCTGCTTATAACCCTGTCCTCCGTCGCTATTATTTACACAGTTTGTGAGTTTCTGACCCTCCCTTGTGATCTATTCTGCCCTGCTTATCACCCTGTCCTCCGTCGCTATTATTTACACAGGCTATTATTTACACAGTTTGTGAGTTTCTGACCCTCCCTTGTGATCTATTCTGCCCTGCTTATCACCCTGTCCTCCGTCGCTATTATTTACACAGTGGGTGAGTTTCTGACCCTCCCTTGTGATCTATTCTGCCCTGCTTATCACCCTGTCCTCCGTCGCTATTATTTACACAGGCCGTGAGTTTCTGACCCTCCCTTGTGATCTATTCTGCCCTGCTTATCACCCTGTCCTCCGTCGCTATTATTTACACAGGAAGTGAGTTTCTGACCCTCCCTTGTGATCTATTCTGCCCTGCTAATCACCCTGTCCTCCGTCGCTATTATTTACACAGGAAGTGAGTTTCTGACCCTTCCTTGTGATCTATTC